>JAODUH010071745.1:0-40647 GCA_027564835.1 Typhlichthys subterraneus
CCCCCCCCCCCCCCCCATCTTCCCCCCTGTGCATGCACAATGATGGTATCTGACCTACTGTGTGTATCTGTAGGTCAGGCATCTCCTCAAAGAAGTGCAGATGTGGTTGAAGGTCAAGGGTCTGATGAGAACCAGAGACTAAGACGAAAACAAGGTATTAAATCTTTATTTTCTGCTTTCTAACGGATGGGTTTCTGATTCTGGGATGTATTCCTTGTTGCTTTCATGTAGGAAATCGCAGGCCCAGAAACCGGAACAGAGGCCAGCTTCTTGTGGAGAATTCAAAGCCTACAACCTTGCAGTTTGAGTCAGATTTTGATTTTGAAAGTTCTAATGCTCAGTTCATCAAGAGTGCTCTTACCAATGACACTGAAGGTAAATTGCGCACCCAATGCTTGAATCCAGCTAACTATGATGCTGGTAAGCAAACATGCTTTTGTTTCTGCAGGGGTAGAAGTGCAGAAGGGAGATTCTGGTTTGGAGATCATGAACAACCAGAGTAATGTTGAGGACAGTCCGAGGGAGAAGTACTATGACAAAGCTAAATGCTTCTTTGACAACATTTCATCAGACCTCAAACCCAGGTGACTCAATTGGAGTGTGGTCAACCATTGTCATTGACGTTGGTCGTATAATTTCCTTATGAAAAGGCAAGCAACTTTGTTTTTCTTAGGAGAACTACTTGGGCAGAGGAGAAAAAGTTGAATATTGAGACATTTGGTGTCCCAGGGCGCTTCCTCAGGGGAAGGGGATTCAGGGGCTATCGTGCACGTAGAGGGCAGAGCAACACTGAGCAGAGACCCCTGCCTAAAATAGGCAGTGGGAGGGTGTAACCCCCCCACCCCAAGATGGCATTTTGTGTGAATAGTCACTCAGTTTATTTTTTTGTTCCCCCAAAGAAATGTTCTCACTTTCTCCCCGCAAAAGCATTTCTTTATGTTATTATCCCAAAGCAATTATTGGGAAAATTCTGCTTTTGGACTTGATATGTAATGGGAGAGCAAATATTTAAAGTATTCTTGACTTTAGTCTTTGAATAACTTGATGTAGAGGCATTGGAATTTAGTTTATGCCTCTTATTTTCATATGCTAGAAGGCAGTTTATATATGTACATTATTAAATGTCATGTACAGTGTTTTCTGGACAATTAAAAGTCCTTAAATTTAAATTCCCACAAGTTAGATAATTTAGTTTAATTTTCTTTCCAATTAGATTGTGGGCATACTTGGTTTTGTAATGGTAAATAAAGAAGTGAATGACAGACTAAATGTGTTGAATATGTTATACCTCAAGGTCAAATGTGTTATTATATATTATAGTTATACCTAGTTGACATGTTGAAGCCTAAACCTTGGCTCAATTTTCCTTCAAAAAGCTTTTAAACAGCCAGCGGTTGTGAGGTATCTCTTAGTTGAAGCAACAATGTGTTATGAACACTTATTTTCTAAATATCTGGGGAGCCATATATGGAAACTGAAAAGAGCAGGCAAAAACTAACATTGGATTGGCTGAACCATGAGTTTAAAGTCTGTTTTGCTGTCAGCACACCTCAACTACACCTGTATCATCTTATGATGTTGATTAATCGGATCAACTGCTGAGCTAATTCAGTCGCAAGGATTTCCTGGCTTTCCAGATGCTCTAAATAAACCGACGCTGTTATCTCGCGACGATACTCTAGCTTGTGGTTTTTATATTGTGGAAACTAGCCTTGCAAAGATCTTCAGACCAGTTGTATGTGGCTCCCTACTATAACAAGTAAAACATTGATTTCATACATGTTTCGCAATTACAAATTATAATTGCATAGTGTGAGGATTGTTTGCTTCTAGAGGACAGTCTAGTCCGCAGCTACTGGCGCACAGTATGGCTTCATATCAACCACAAGTTCAGTTTGTCAACTTTATACGAAAGCAAAAAAGGCCTTGCTTAGAAATATTTTAAATGCAGTTACCTTGGTCACTTATTATTCTGTTATTTCTTTAATCATACTTACTTTGTTTCTCTTTGCTGTTAACATTGTCACTGAAGTATGTATCTGTAATTTACAGTGCAATGCTATTGCACATATTTATTGACATGTCATTCATTTTAAGCAGTAGCCTACACATTTTCCAGATTACAGAACCTGAAAACTGTCTGTTCATTGTAGTGTAGAAGTTATACTTTGCAGGGACTGAATAGATTGCTGTAATGGTGGCTAAGCGTCATAAGATGACTATCTTGGTCTTGCTGCTTTATGAGACGTGTAAAGTTGTGCAGCCAATATAACTTTCTTTGAAAATTTTCTTTTCACACCCTTTTATTCAAAAGTTAGATACGGCTTTATTCATCTTTTTGGAAAATGTCAATCTTTGACGTTTGGCATTAGGTCTGTTTTTAAAAAATATTTGTGATTGTCATTTCTTAATACAACAGTGATTATCCTTTAACACTCACAAGTATATTCTAAGTGTTCTATACCATGTACAAAGCTTGGTAAAGTATGCATTACTTAATGTTGTATCTTTTTTCTCTCCTAACATCTGGAAAGTCATGCAAGAATAAATACTTGTATGTATTCTGAAAACAAACCACTTTTCAGCAGTCTGAACAATATCTCCAGCTCTGAAACAGCCACTGGACAGGACAAGTCAAACTGTTCACAGCTGTGGTCAAAGTATTGGAAGACATTGGTGAGTAAAGACAACATTTAACGCATTCTGTTACAGTGGAACAGTAGACTGTAAAGGAGAGTGCCTCTCCTGGCCTGAAGGGGTGGCACTCCGCAGGGCTACGCTTCCATGAGTTTCTTCATCTTCTGATTGGCCAACCGGCGTGTCAGTCCCGGTGTCCTCTGCATTTTGGCTGGCGGAGGAGGAGTTGGAAGATGTGGAAGACATGCGAGACTTTGCATCAAACCTCTCTAGGACGTGGCGAAGGAGTCCTGTGTTGACCTCAGGGTTGTTGTTTCCCTGGACTGCAAGGTGGATGGAAATGTTATAAGGTGTGAATCATGTTAAATGAGATGCCAATCTACATAACCACTATGCACTACCCTGGCGTTCTAGCCCTGCAATGCCAAAGCAACCAGCATAAAGCCCATATTGCCGTTGTTTTTAAAAGACCACTGTTATTACCTGACCATGGCCTATGACCCTGCTCACAACCCAGTTTCCTCTGGTTCGACATGTTTTGGTATGAGTGGGGAAAAGTGCATTTAGTTGTGTAAACTGTTAGAGGCCCGCTGATATACATAAGCAAACAGGCTTATAGCTATAATTGCAAGGTACACCAAGAATGTTTTCAGGTAACTTTGCCAGGTACAGTGACAGTTGTCTTCCCTACAGTATGCTGTAGTCTCTATTGGGTAATACCTGGCAGGGAGGAGGCCAATACCTCTTCTTCTCCAGAGCTGAAGAACACATCAAAGGCATCCTGGTTAGAAAGATCTATGAGGTCCATTTGATCTAACCTATCCACATTCACCTCCATGGAAGAGATGCTGCCCAGGGGGGCTGCAAGGAGAAAGAGAAATGCATGGGTACATGGACGGGTGTGGATGCATGTCTGCACTTTGAGGAACCTCCTCTAGCTGGACTCACGCCTCCGGAAGTCTCTGACTGTCAGGTGAGCCGAGGAGAGGTACACATCCACGTCATGCTGGAAGACCTCCTCGAAGAAGTGCTGTCTCTCTCTCAGCTTGAGCTGTTGCGCTGCATCCATATCAGAGACCTTCTGGCCGAGCTCGGTCTCCACTGGTAATGTACAATGACACTGCGTAAGTTTACAGTAGCACTACTGTAGCAGCTCTATGAAATGGTTCCATTCAACTGGTGTTAGACTTCTGTCATTAAACCTAATATGTGAAATTTCTAATTGATATAAAATTTTGTCCAATGCTGTGTGGAGCTGCACACTGTATAGCAGAGGAACAGTACATTGTCTTTCCCTAGTCAATCTAGTTTAAGATAAATTATATAGCATGCAATACTATTTTCCACCTCATCACCAACTCTGTAATGAAGTGAAATGTCTGTCCAATGCATGTGTAGAGGACTGTCTGACGTGCTGGTTAACATTGCGACAATGGGACTAGTCACTGTTCAAACCATGCAGGCTACAGATGAGGCAGTGGTTGGAGTTTTCAAAAGGCACCTGATATTGCAAACTGTCTGGGAATGTTAACTGTAAGATACAAACGGGCATAACTCAAACAAGTAGACAAAAATTGTCAGGGTTGTCTTACTAAGCAGAACTTCCTCAGAAGACTGTATGAGAAGTCATGCTTCCTTAAAAGGCTGGTTACACACAATTCCCAAGAGGTTCTTGTTTTTATAGTTGGCAGCCCTTTGAGGCTAAATGTTCACTTTGCGCTATAGTATATTCCTTCCATCTCTCCTAGTTCTCTAAAATCCATTTATTGAAATGCCATTCGGGCTAAAACTGCTCTTTTATGCATAATTTGAAACCAGGCATGGATATAACTAATTGGATGAGGATTTTAATTAAGCATGATCTAAGTGGGAGAATAGCTTAATTGCATCTAGCACCAGGCATATATTATATGCCAGCTACATATACCAACCAATGTAGTCAGTAACAGCACCTGTAGACAGCTCAATATATTTGTACAACCATGGCAGTCTCAAATGTAAAAATCAGTATGAGTTCCCTAACAGAAGGTCAAGGCTCCTATGCTGGAATGTTATAACAAATTAATACAAGATAGACATTATCAATGGTGCTTTTACTGTTGAGTGTTTTGTTAGGCCCATTTGGGATTTAGTACTTTGCCAGGATAAGGCTGTATCAAATTAGAGCATTTGCTGTTAGTACAGCTGCGAAATTATTGTAAAGTGGCGACACTTAAGGTGCAATATGCTTTTATACAGGTGTTCAAACAAGGCTTTTTATTAAAAAAAGAAAAGTATGTAATTTGTTCAGTTCATTCACGTTTCCATAACAGTGTTATCAAGGAACGTCATATCCATGGGCGTAGATTTCATTTCAACATTGGGGGAGGGGGGGGGGGGGTTTGAAGGTCCTCCCTATAACATTTTGAGAATCAAAGACTTCATTTTCTGCGTTCAGGTACATTCTAATGGAACAATTTGTGCCTTATCTGCATCAATGTAGGGTGGAAATGTCTATTTAATGGAACATATTAAATACAGGAACCTTGGCAGAATTAAAATTCTATGAAATATAATACAGTGAGGGTTATCAACAACATATGTAGTGCTTTAGGCATAGGCCTATTTCATCTTTTTCTACAAGGCATGACAACCTACCCTTCTGTCTGCTTTTCTTTGGGGGAAGTAAATTATAAATTAATACATTTTGAATTAATGTATTAACCCCTTGACTTAAATAGCCCTCATGTTCAAAACTTTTTGCATATTCAAAACATGTTTTGGCATGATCTAGCTAAACTATAGCTTACTTAAACTGTAATAGTCTACTACACATTTTGGTCTTAACCTATTAAAACTACTACTGGGGAATGTGTTAAAGTCAAAATCACAGAACTGTCTGCATCACTCTGTCAGCATGTAACGTCTTCTCCCCCCCTCCCAGCAGCTGATCAGTGTGTCAGTGCCACATAAAGCCATGTGAATGGGGTGCACAATGTCTAGCATAGTACATAACCGTCTGAACCGGGTAGGCTTATGAGCGGTTGAATACGGGATACTACTCCGATATCTCTGGGTGCCTACAGTGCATCGCTCATGTTTTTATTGAGGGGGAAGGGGGGAACAAATATGCTTGTTCTAAATATTGAGGGGTCACATTCCCTTAAGAGTCCACCACTTGTCAGTGACGTAATTGTGTGACAACAGCACATATAGGCATGTCACTAGCTCTGTGTCAACCCTGCCCTGACAGCCAGCCTCTTGAGGCCCCCCCGATAGCCTCAGCACATGAAAGGCAGACAGCTGAGAAGTGAGAGATCTCATACAGGCTGACAGCCCCATGCACTGCATTGGACGCAGTCAGAGCAGACACCACACCAAGAAATCATTCTGATCTTGATTTCGTAAACTGACTACCTTGAGACATGTGCTTTAGGAAGTTAATTAAAGAACATGGTCTAATAATTTATAGGCCTACCATTTATTTTAAATCTTTACACCTTTGTGATAAAGGGCTCTACAGTATTAGACATGATGCTCCTCTGCTCTCTTATAATTTTTTTTTCTCCCCTGTTATTCTCTTTAAAGTGAAATATAATGTTTAAAGTGATGATTTATATACCTATACAAATTCATAAAGTCTCAGCTATTTGATTTGATTGCTTTATTGATCACCAGAAGAGAGTTAAAGGTTAGTAAGAGAGCTTTCTTGAATTGATTTTCTTTTACCATTGAGCCACTGTAATCGATGACATGCTTAGCCCCCTTTGATCCCAATGACCTCTGATGAAAGCAACTAGTCACAAGGGAAAATGCCTAAAGTAATGTTAAAAATAAACCAGTAGGCCTGTTCTACTTTAACTTAAGGGTCAACATGAGTGGACTACTGATGTACATATGTCTCAAGCAAACCACACATGTAGTGTCCCATTTGCAGAGCATCTGTGACTTCGCCAGTCGTATACGTCGTCATGCCCAGGGTGAGATGTGTAGGGGGAGAGTTCCCGCCCTCTGGTCTATGTGTCACTGCCTTTGCAGAATCATTTTTATCCCCGATGAAGACAAGATTTATCCCCTCCTCTTAGTAAATAGTGTTCCTGCCTTTTATATAAACATTAGTGGCTCCCTGCTTAGAGCGACTGTGATCACATTTCATCCAGCCAGGGTGAGATTGGCCATCAGGAGAGGCGGGACATTTCCTGGTAGGATGCTGCCATTGGTGGGCCGGGCCGCTAGCAACCGTAGCTAGGCACACAAAGTTTAGAGGGATTCTGTCATATTTTTAACTTTTCGATATGCATAGTGCACTTTAAACTACTAAATACTTTAGAATTTTAGACTCGGAAGTGCTCCCGACTTCTAACTGTGACGACACGACTGGCGAGGTCTAATCTGATACACAATGATTCAATAGTGACACTGAATTTGAAACTACATCCAAAAAATGTACGTACATGCATACTGTATGTAATCCACATATTTTACTGATTCCGGATGTTTACAAGAGTTCTCAGTTTGAGATGGAGTTAACAAATTAGATACTTGAGTATTTTGCTAGTCTGGCAGAGCCAGACTATTGTACTGAGATTGTAGTCTGTAAATGCTGTTTGCTTGACCATTTGAACATCCACCCTGGAAGGCAGAGCAATCAGTTATCAGAAAAAAGAAAGGGAGTGTAACCAATGACTAGTTCTGAGATGAGATCACATTTCCAGTCAGTCCCATCAGAGACCTCACTGTTACACCACAATAGTCTACAGACAATATGGCTGCCCTCTCCCAACAGAGAGGCTATTCAAAAGAAGAAATAAGTGGAAGAGTCTGCTAGAATCCTGCTATAAA
The DNA here is from genome assembly GCA_027564835.1 of Typhlichthys subterraneus. NCBI lineage: Eukaryota > Metazoa > Chordata > Actinopteri > Percopsiformes > Amblyopsidae > Typhlichthys > Typhlichthys subterraneus. The sequence goes on from JAODUH010071745.1 coordinate 7,459, forward strand.
GGACACTGTGTCTACCTCACACACAAACATACTTTTTTTTTTATATATATATATACATACACACAGTATATATATACATATATATATACATACACATACACACATTATATTATATACCAGTATGTACATTTATTTTTCTGAGCCTCACAAATATTTGGAAATGTAGGGGATGAACAGAGGCCTGCATGCCAGTGGCAAGAAATCATTTTAGGGAGGGAGTTGGCAGCATTGTGACCGGAAGGCAAAGCTCTCGATCTACCGGGCAATTTTCTTTCCTACCCTCACCTATGGTCATGAAGGGTGGGTTATGACCGAAAGAACAAGATCACAGGTACAAGCGGCCGAAATGGGTTTTCTCAGGAGGGTGGCTGGCTTCTCCCTTAGAGATGGGGTAAGAAGCTCAGCTATCCGTGAGGAACTCTGAGTAGAGCCGCTGCTCTTTTGTGTTGAAAGGAGTCAGTTGAGGTGGTACGGGCATCTAGTAAGGATGTTCATTGGGCGCCTCTCTAGGGAGGTGTTCCAGGCACGTCCAGCTGGGAGGAGGGTTATAAAGGTTTTTGGAATCAAAAAATATTTTGTATGAGGTGTTCTATGTTTTTTTTTTTTTTTAATATCTACTTTAGTTATGGGCACTTCTGGGTTACAAATTATTTGGGTCATTATGAGACAAGTTAGAGAATAGTTTAAAGACAAACTGTTCCTTTAATGGTGGTTATTTTGAAGGGGTCCGGGGGATGCATTTTAGGAACACATCAGTGAATATTGTGTAGCGCTAGAGGAATCGATAGCATTGAGACAGAAAACCCAGTGGGAAGCAACATTCATTATCCAGAAACTCAACAGTTGCTGGACAGCAGCTTCCCAGTTGCAATACAGTAGTTTCCCCAATACTGTTGTTTTATTTTCAATTGCTTTTTCAATATGCAATATAGAAATGTATGAAACTGCATCATAACTATTCAATAAATAGTATGATAAAGCACCTGCATTTAAGAAACTATACATTTGTGTTAGCTAATTTTTTTGCCTCCACTGGTTGGTATAGCAATAACAATCCAGCATCCAGGCACGGCAATGTGTCTTGTTCTCTTGGTGGAAGAGAGAACCTAATACTCTTTGGGTATACAGAAGATGATGCCTATAACAGTTGCCCTTTCCAGTCAGATACCTTGATGGGCCCATAGAGGAGAGGGATTCTGTTTCAAATGGCCCGCCTCTGAGCCATAACAAGAGAGAAGAATGGACTTAAACTGACTGGAGCTACAGGGACAGAGGTGATACATATAGAGAATGTCCATAGAACAGTGCAGGGAGTGTTTGGTTAGGAGAGATAGTATAGAATTGAGGATGCTCAACTTGCTCATTAGCGAAGGAAGATGTGGCGTTGTGTTTACTGATGTGTGTGTGGCCCACACAGCCCACAGCAGGCCATTTAACACATGAGCTCGTTAGCCAGGGTTGGTGGTGTCTCAGACGTCTCACACAGTCTAATGGCTACGCAAACGCAAGCTGAGCAAGAGGACCAAACAACAGGAGAAAAGGCCATGTTAGCAAATTCCTAGACTGCTGTCACTCTCTCCCTGTCACAAATACTGGAATACAGTCCGTTTAAAGCCACATTCTGAGCAATGTTTTTTACTAACATCGCTAATAGCATGGCTAATTAGCATGGCTAATAGAATGAACAATTCAGCCTGTTCCTGATTCATAGCTGTTTGTAATGTTTGTGCAGAATTTTTGTCTGTATGTAAATTGAGAATTCTCTACAATTCATTAATTGTAAAACTGATTAGCATAAATAAAAGCACTGCTTGTAATAATGGACAATAAACATACGTCTGACTCACTTATTTTAAGTTTGGTGCCACTATCATAAACCTCAAGTCTAGTCGGTGGTTGCAAGGAGACTTAAATTATTTATGGAAAGTGTGTGTGTATTTCTGTGCATCATCTTGTTTGTGCATGGGTCTATACATAGCTTCATAAGTGTGCACCTGCGCGCATGTTGTGTTGTGGTTTGTGGGCCTGGCTTCACACGGTCAGAGCAGCACCTAGCACCATTAACCCCACTGTGTGAAGAAAAACAATGACGGCATTATTAACCCTGTCCTGTACCCTCAGCCTGGACTCTCATACCCAAACAGACAATGGGATGTTTATGGGTCAGTGTCCTTTCCCACTGCTCTCTTCATAATGAACACAGGCAGACTGTTGCTATGTGTTACCTAGGTTGTGAGACTTATGACACCATTCTTTTTTTAATATGCATTTAACTTTACAGTTGCATGTAAAACTGATATTTTGCACAACTGCAAAAACATACTTTCAGTGGTAAAACTCTAACACACAAAATAGGCCGTTAATAATAACATATGAAAAACAACAGCCAAGAAAAAGAAACACACATTGTTGTTTTTTAGGCGGGGTCATCTCTTGGAATCTCTTTGGCATCTCTTTGTCTAATCAAAATACTTCTGGCATTGCTCATCTTTGTGCACTATATAATGCACTATTTGTGCATTATATAAAGACAGGGTGCATATTATTCCAACAGGTTCACTGTGGTTTTGGTGTTGTCAAAAACTGTATTAGATGATATTTTGTCGTACATGTGTCACATCATATTGTATGATATTTAATCCATAATAATACACACACATTCCATTATGTTATGGCCCTGGGTCTTTCTGTCTCCATTAAATGTTTTAACTATGGATTTTATTTTATATGTTTATTTCACTGGATATCATATTAGTATCTCAATACGTGGCATTGGGCTATGATATATATTTCCTGAGCTACTAAATGTTTAACATATCTTTAATCGCATCCATGCCTCTATTTGTGCATGATGGCTTTTTAGTTTCAGGATGTGCATTGATTAAATCACAGATTGTGTTTTTCTTTTTTTTATTCTGTGAAGTCTCCTTTAATAGGATCGTTCCTACAGCTAGAGAGATGTATGTGTCTCTAGATATAATAATGTGGGAGTGAAATAGAGAAACAGTTGTTAGGTAATTAATAAGATAGGGATGGGCTGTGTCCCAGGGCACATCCAATCCCTATCTTACAAGGCTGGACAATGAAAATATGGGAACATTCACCCGAAGACTCAGTCAAGGCTATTTAGCAGAATCGCATAGCGCATACACAATAAACTTTAAACCCCTAGCATACAATGGCTCATTACTTGTAAAACAAATAATCTTTGTATTTGCCCTTAATGAGCCCTTCCCACACAACTTGATCTGGTTGCTGTATTCATACAATTATGAAAATGCAAATAAGAGCAGCAATAGTGCTGTGGAGCAGGATAATATCTTTAGGGTTGTGATCTGTTATGTTCATTTATGATGCCAGTCATAAACATAGTCCAACATGACATTAATACATTGTTTAACACTTTGCAGCCAATTTACATAAGAAGACAATTTTCGGCACCATAGATATTGCCTGAAACTGTCCCCCCTTTCAAAAGCTGTATCTTTAATCAGTTGATTTTAATTATATGTTGTACACATTCTAGGCATCAGTTTATATGCTAGCAGAATGATTTGGAAGTCATTAATACATAGTTTACTTTGTAGGCAGTTTACATAGGGGGACAATTTTCAGCAAAATTGATATTGCCTGAAAGTGTCCCCCATTTCAAAAGCTGTATCTTTATTCAGTTGATTTTATTTATAAGTTGTACACATTCTGTTAGGGATGACCAAGCAGGCACGAGAGACATGAGGTGTGCTCAAAAAGAGTTAAGGGTTTATTCCCAAAAATAACAAAAATAAACAAATTACAAAAAGATTAAGGGGAAACCCAACCAAGGTAAACTAAATCAATATACAACAGCGGTTGAAGGAAACCCTCGTCTCTGCCCCAACTTAACAGCATAACTGAGGTCAAACACAAAGGAACCTCCCTCTACCCTGTCATCTTTTAGCAGACTCCAGGTATTGTTCTGGCATCCTTACCACTCAGCAGGGTAAGTCATAAATTAAGGATAACCAGCTTAATTTAAGTTGTACCCTTTTAAATAAAGCAATAAAATGCTGTAAGAAAGAATGATCAATGTGTTGTTCTTATTTGTGTAAAGGGTGTATGGTGTAATATTAAATGTACTTAACGACAGGTAACAACAAGTAAAGCATACATGGGGCTGCACACGCTCAATGTGTGGATGGCATACCATCCCCCACACATTCTATCCATCAGTTTATGCTATCAGAATGATTTTAAGTCATTAATACATTGTTTAACACTTTGTAGCCAGTTTACATCGGGGGACAATTTTCAGCAACATTGATATTGCCTGAAACTGTCCCACATTTCAAAAGCTGTTTCTTTAATTTATTAATTTAAATTATATGTTGTACACATTCTAGGCATCAGTTTATGCTAGCAGAATGATTTGGAAGTCATTAATACATTGTTTAACACTTTGCAGCCAATTTACATAGGGGTCAATTTTCAGCAATATTGAATTTGCCTGAAACTGTCCCACCTTTCAAATGCTGTATCTTTAATCAGTTGATTTTAATTATATGTTGTACACATTCTAGGCATCAGTTTATGCTAGCAGAATGATTTGGCAGTCTTTAAATGAATTCGCTTTTCAGAACACAGTACTACATATTCAGATATGTATTTTAAGTAAAGAAGTATTTTAAGTAAAGAATGACAGTATGACATTCAGCCAGGTCGAAACAAATGGTCTTGACTGGTAAGATTTGAGCAAATGGAGAACATTCACTCTCCTAAGCTTCTTAAGCTAACATATACGGACAACAGCTGGTCAAGCTACCCCATCCGATGTTGATGTCCCATTCCTCTGTGGGACGTTACCAATCCCACAAATGCATGACCTCATCAGAGGCTATGGTTGGGGGAAAGAAGCCCACCAAATGTCACAATGATGTCCTTTTGTATTACATATTTTAGTCTTATTGTCTTTTCACTAATACCGTATGCATATATTTTAAGGTGTGAAGGCATGTTGTCATAGTCCAAAACTAAAAGGTTTTTACATAAAGACATAACGATTTGTTAATTTATATAATATCAGTATTAATGTAGTTTTGTTGTCCTAAATAGCACACACACTTTATTCAGTTTGTATGTTCTTCATGTATGACCGTTCTACCCATAGAAATGGGGAGAAGCTATTTTAAGGTGGTCAGATCCAATGGAACTACATTGCAGTACGAGGCGGCTGGACAACATATGTGAGTACGTCCTTGCCAGAGTCATGGTCTCATCCAATTTAGACACAGATAAACAGAGAGCTAATTCAGTTTCTATCTGGGTTGATAGGTCTGCAGCTAGCAACAACAGACCCTGCTGCAGTCAATCTAGACCAATAAGAACTAGCCACACAATCCCATTAGATATAAGGAATGTGTGCTTGGATATCTGGGGTGGCCCATATCCAGGTCTTGCCAATACGTGTATAACCATTTGCATATATTGATTGTGTGTGTGTGGGTGTGTGTGTGTGTGCGCGCGTGTGTGCGTGTGTGTGTGTGTGTGCGCGCGCATTGGGTTACACTCACATGCCTGTGTATCAGGGTCTATTTATGTGTGTGAGCATTGATTTGTGCATGTGGTTTTTGTGTGCATGCGCTAATGTGAGTCTGTGTCTATGCCAAACCGTTGATATGAGTTACTCACGTCGGTGAGTCAAACATTCCTGTCTGACGCTGGCTTGTACTGCTATTTAATACACCGGCTGAAAATCTGCCTGCCTGTCCCGTAGTATAAACATCATAGTCACTGGCATCAACACAATGACAAACACACACACAATAGTGATTTCAGCTTTGTGGCTCTGACTTAGGCTACATTTCCAATAGGAGTTTCACATGCACTTCTAACCCCAAATATGGACAGGAATGTTTGCCTCCTAAACACACTGTTGACAACATCTGGGGGGACAAAGCTTATTCTGAAGGTGGTCCATAAAAGTCCATACATTCCTTTTTCCATTCACAATATTTGATGACTTTAAAAATTAATAAGTTAGTCAGTAAGTAAGTAAGTAAGGGATATGAGCAAAAAGAAAGATCAACGTGTTACTCACAGGGTAGGTGTTTGCTGTGGAGGTTGGCATTTGATGAGTTCATAGTGAGGTTGAGTAAGAGTAGTTGTCGTGATAGCAGTCAAAACCTCAGACAGATGCAGATTAGCCAGATGTTCAGCAGAGATCCTGGAGTTCAGCACCGTTCATCTCCAACACTTCAGTGTCTGTGACCTTGACCGATAAACAGATAGGAGATGCAATTACATCCAACTGATTCATGCAAGCTGTTTCACTCTCTCCTCTTTTGCAGCTCAGATTGCCTGCTTCTCTCTCTCTCTCTCTCTCTCTCTCTCACTCACTCTCTCAGTCTCTGCTCTCTCTGTCGTTCTCTCTCAGTGGACTAGGCTACTGAGCTCTTTAAAGACAGAGCAAGTTGAGGGCTTTGTGGGACATACCAACTGTTCACTAATAGTGCAGGGGTGGGAGTGGGTTTGTGGGGAAAACAAGTGAGTGTGGAACAGAGTGGAAAATACCAAGCCTTCCCTTTGTTAATTTGGTCTCCAGTTCTATTTTAATCCACACATTCTCACTCACTGTGAGGTGGAACATTCTAGAGCAGTGCTGTTAGCTTAACATTTACCGTGAAAGTCATTGCATGAAACAGTAAAACAGCATATGCTAAACTATTGAACGAGTGCATGCATATTATAAAATAATGGGTGACAGTCACGTATAAGTAAAATAATATATCATCTGATTACAATATCCACACCCACACACACACACGCACACACACCTTTAAAAGCTTATTAGAATTTTTGCTGAAACAGATTTAGATAGTTCTTAAAAAAACAGTTAAAATATAATGTAAACATTTTATCAACTGAAACTGTACTTTCATGTGATATTTTACATAAAAAATTGCTGATGCATAGGAATTCGTCCCATAAAGATTATACTATTGTTGTATCACAATATACAACATACACAGATTTACAAATTTGGATAACTTATTATATTAATATTGATGAATGATAAAAGTTAAGAACTACAGCCTCCAGATACGGGGAAAGCATTTCACTGCATGTACGTTTTTGATCATGCTAAAAATAAAGCTACATAGTCTGCACATCCACGTCGAGAGAAGAAGCTCGACTACAATCTAATAATTTAAATTTTTACCTAAACGTAAGACAATTCTAAAACCAAGTATTTAAACGTGCATATGTTCATAAATAAAAATGAATGTTCAATATGTGCACGTGGTGCACGTGCAAATATAGTGCACGTGCCATTCTGCTACTTTGCTACCCACACATGCCTAATATCATATGAAAGCCCAGGATCTACAGATTCCAACAGCATAACTTATCACAATCAGTTGTACAGTTTGGTAAATTAGATATTTCAAATGTGCCAAAATGTGTATAAATGTTTTAACATGGCATAAATAGAGATTCCGCATGATATATCTCTAATAAAACCTCTCTATTTGCTCTGCTTCACTCTATTAGAATCAACATTTGCACAGGAAATATTCAGATTTTGGGCTTTTGGTTTTCTACAGGTTTGGGGCTGCAACTGCATCATCCCAATTGAGTAGATTTTTAGGGCAGAAATGAAATTTCAAATCTTTACTGTTTTCCATCTCTATATACTCTGCAATAGCAATATAAATCAGTTTACCTATAAAGTTTTCACATTCTGCCCTATCAAATGAGACCTAAAGTGTGTATATAGGCCTCATGGTTGAGGAACTGCATTTGATTTATTTGTGGTATTACATTATAGGCGTTTTTCCTGGAAATTGTGCTATGGGTTTAAGAGGTTTTAAACGGGCCGATGGCCTTGTCGCCATCTAGTGGTCTAAACGTCCCGTCATATTTACCTCCGAACCACATTTTCAGTCCACACATAATTTGCATACTGTAGAGTGAAGTCAATGAGCCATTACATCATTGCGCTAACTTCAGACCGCAGAAGCAGGATATTAGCTTCCCTTTTGCTGACGTTGTGGTACTTGTCTTTAAAATTCAAAGTTAAAAAGACCAAATTATTGAATTGGGGATAAACAAAAAGCTTTGTGCAAAATCATGAAAACTGTTCCTACCCAAATCTCACATTTGGCATTTATGCCAGACTGAAACTTCTCACCCCAGGATGTGTGAGATGTCAGTTTGGTGAGTATCAACGCTCTTTGTAAAGGTCACCTGGTTGCGGAGGCGCAAATGTGGTGTGTACCCGACGCCTTCCCAAACCATGGGCTTTTTCATTCTCCGCCAAAGAAACATGATATGAGTCAAAACACTAGCTACTATTCAGCCATATCTCAGTTGTGTGTAGGTTTCAATTAGGTCACTATGCCTTGTGAAATACACTGTTTGTGCTATGGCAGCTCTCTGGTGCAGTATATATGTCTGCTGTCTGCCTGATTGATTGATTGATTGATTGATTGATCAAAGAAAAACATAAATAAAGCCAACAAGCGGGTGCAACAGGTTCACATGACTGTTCGCTACAATACAAAAAGAGTCAAGGATCACAGAGGAAGGCCCTTTGGGTTGTTTCCATGGTGACCCTTGAATGTTTGTCTATGATGAAGATGGTACTATGTTTGTCTATGATGAAGATGGTACTATGTTGGTCTATGATGAAGATGGTACTATGCTGGTCTATGATGAAGATGGTACTATGTTGGTCTATGATGAAGATGGCACTATGTTGGTCTATGTACAATGTGTGCAAGAGCGCTCTAGTGCATGGTACATTGAGATACTGTATGCCCACAGGCATAACAATAATAAGGCACAGGCATAATAAGAGTGCTGCATTAAAGCTCCTGATGAAGTCAGCACAGGTATAACACACACACACACACACATACACACACACACACACACACACACGCGCGCGCACACACTGCACACACACACTGCACGCACACACAAACAAACACTGTGCTATAGTGTACTTAATGCTGTTCCTGGCCAATGTATGTTATTGCTGCTCCCACACTGGGTGACAAGGTTATGCAATGCATCATGTACTGCTGTACTCGTAGCATACGCTCCTTGATATTTATCTGGAAGTACCCCTTGTGGCTGTAACCAGCCATTTCATTTGAATTCCATTTTAATGGGAAACGTTGTTTTGAAACTCTTCTCTGCCCCTCCCTATACAACATGTCAGCATGTGCACTCTTCTCTACCTCTCCCACAATATGCACATAAGATGTTTTGCAGAGTAGCTTCAGATGAGGGTGTGTGAGCGAGGGTAGATTTCTGTGGTTCTATGGACACTATAGCACAATCATGGAGGCTATCAGGCTATATACAGTCTATAGGTAGACATCATTGTTAGCATTTTTCTGTTTCATATTTTGTATATTTTGCATTACATTTCAACATTATATTACCTCTTTATTTTTCTATATTATGCTTGATGTGTGATTCTGCAACCACTACATTTCCCCCGAGGCTTTAATAAAGTAAATGCAATAGCACAGGAAGATAAGCAGTTATAAAGAAAAGGGCAACCACAATGAAGACTGAAGCTGTGGAGGAGGGCACCTTTAATGTAGTAGTAGCTACCATGTTGTGCTACCATGAAAAGCCTCAGCTTGTACTGTAGAGTGTACTGTAGTGGACCATGATACTTTATTCAAGATGCTTGTCTCATTCAGAGCCTGTTTGTTGGAATCTCCCTCATATGAATGAGCCATTCAGAAATAAATCTGTAGTGCTGGTCTATTTGTGTTCCTAATAACAGCACACACAAAGCATATGTAAAGATACGCTATACTATAGGCTATGTATAGTGTTACAGATTAAGGAAAAACGATGAATCAACATATTTATGTACATATGATTATTACATGAATATGGCCTCATTGGTTAACATTTGATACTTATACTTATGTTTTGCATTTGAAAAGTATGACCTGCAACAAAGTTTCACATAATTAAATATAAAAAGCTATTTAGGCTAAACTAGCGTACATGCACAACAAAACATCTGTGGATAAACTAGATTAGAAAAAAACATTCACTACATCAAGTTTACTCTTTCCTAACATATTTAGTCATAACTTGTAACAGGATGAAGTGGGCTGTATGGTACGCAGGTGCAAAGCCACTTTAATCTACACACAACACTACGTTACATTAGCCTCACGAGACCATCCTGATCTCACAAGCTTCAGTTTAATTTAGTGACTATCAATTCATCTGGCATGGCACGTTAACGTCACGTTGGTTAGTAAACTGGTGAGGTATACCATAACAGGGAGGAGCACTGCTATTGAGAGGTGCTTCTCCCAACATTACAATACATATTGGGTTTGTATTCATTTGACTTGTTCTATATATATAAGGGCTGGTAGAGTTTTACCTGTGAAATACAGTACAGGTTTCTTCTCACTTTTTATTATTTAATGACTTTCACTACTTGAATCACACCAGATCAATATCATGCTTTAATAGCCTACTCAGCTTTGTTTATAATCTTTTCTACATACTTGTTTCTTCTGCTATCAATATTGTCATAATATTGACTGCACCTTGTTTCGTTTTGGTTAGCTTAATAACGAACTAAGAACCACTCTGCAAGACCTCCAGTATCTAGCTTGTGTGTTGATAGTAACATTTCTGTTTGATACTAATATCTTCATACATGTCTATTCCAGTAGTCGAGAGAGTGTGTGTGTGTCTGCCCAGAGCAAAGCAAGGCTATGCTTTCCCGCCCTCTCTAGCTGGGAAAAGTGCCAACAAGCCATCAGGCAGTCATACAGCACGCCTACCATCAGCTGAGGAGAGACGTCGCACTCTCATGTCTAATTATAGAGAGAGAAGGAGAAAGAAGAGAGAGAAAGGGAAACACGAATGTGATTACATGGAGACGAGAGGTAGAGAGCCCACTAAGTAGCGAGTCAGACTGAGTAACGTGTGGAAGAGAGAGAGAGAGAGAGAGAGAGCGAGAGAGAGGGAGAGAGAGAGAGCGAGAGAGAGAGGGAGAGAGAGAGAGCGAGAGAGAGAGAGAGAGAGAGAGCGAGAGAGAGAGAGAGAGAGAGAGAGAGAGAGGGATATCAAATCCTTTTCAATGTAAGTTATGAGGACAGAGAGCGAGTGTAAAATGCAAAAGTGAGTGGGAGGTAAGTCTGAGAGAAGAAATAGGACAGCTTGTCTGGCAAGCAGTGTGTTTGAGCTGCTGTGTGAGCTCCAGCCATGCTCAGCTGCCCTGCGGAGGAACCTGCAGCTTGTGTCTCCACTGGACTCCATGCACCAGTAGGTCAGTGGGAAACTATGGTACTATGTAGAATGGATGGGGAGGGGGTTGAGGAATGGATGGATGGGTGGAAGGAAGGAAGGAAGGAAGGAAGGAAGGAAGGTACCACTTAAGATACTAACTCTGGTTTTGCCAAGAAACCATCATTTATTAATTTGTAATGCATATATTTTACATAAGTGATGTTTACACTGTATTACTGAAGGACATCATGTGTTAAGGACTTGGTAAAGATATGTTGCTCTGCGTGCCACCAGCAGCAGACACATTTATTAATGTTAGTGATCTCGGAGATCCATTACAGACACACTCCTGAAATTGTGGTTAAATGGTTTTTAGTGTTGCAACCAGTAAAATAGTTCAACTTAATCTGAACTCTATTTGAGCAGTGTCTCTTTAAGGTTTATGGCTTGGAGCTATAGCCCTATATGTAGAAACATAAGGATCCATCTGCACCATGGCCACGGCTGATATGCAAACAGCCCCATCCTGATTAATGCTGTCGTTATCATGCTGGTGCCAAACACCAAACAGAGACGGTTGTATGTACAAGCAATTTCCATACCGCTCACATGCGGGGGAGCTAGGCAAAGGTAAATTAGCTTGACCCATGATTTGTAAGAATGCACTGTTCTCTGTCTGCCTACATACTGTACATACTGTACCTGCCTGTCTGTGGCAGTGGATCTCTAGATATAGGTGGTACTCCACAAGGGGCAGTATTGTGGGAGTTTTTTATTTGAAATATTTTCTTGCATACATCATTGTTTTTCTTCAATGGATTTAATTTTTTATTTTCTTTGCTATATGAGGTTTTGACTGTAGATGTAGCCTATTTGTGCACGTAATGAGGGATGGTAAGGTCATGGGTCAAATAGTTTGAGCTCTATTAATCAGCTATAGCACAGCTTTATTTCCATGTGAAGGGGTAGTCTCTCCCTGTCTTACACTGAGGTAATACATATGCTATCTCTCTCTCTCTCTCTCTCTCTCTCTCTCTCTCTCTCTCTCTCTCTCTCTCACACACACACACACACACACACAGTGCATCCTTTCAGAGACATGGCTATATGGAGAAATGAAAGAGAGCAGTGGTGTGAGGGTGATGTAATGCCAGGTATTGCGATTAGCTTTGCATTTACAGCCATACAAGTTTGTGTGTTTGTGTGTGTGTGTGTGTGTGTGTGTGTGTATGTGTGCGTGCGTGTGTGTGCGTGTGCGTGTGTGCGTGTGTGTGTGTGTGTTTGTGCGTGAGTGTGTGAGCATTTACTAAAGACATTCAAACTCAAATAGAATACCACGTGACGTAATGTGTAATGTCCAGGTAAAACACCTTCAAATGTTTAGCAAATACGAAGATGTTCATTTTATACAAAACAGATTCTCTGCTAGACATGAATTATGTCTAACTCAGATATCCGTTACTGTTCTGGCTTCCTCACATCTGGCCTGCAAAGTATTTAGTAACTGCTTTTACTGAAAGGAAGTTTTCAATCAAAACCACAAAAACCTGCCATAAGAGGATGAAAAGCTCACTCTTAAAGGCAGAACTAGTAGTGCATATTTACATGTATGTAGCTACGAGTTCACCAGGTAACGGCGAGGGACGCAACAGTCCTAACATTATCAAGCTGACATTACACAGAAGGAATGTGTTCTGGCTGCTCTTGTTCATTCTAGTCTGTTCTTCTATCTGAGTGTTCTGGAGAGAGCTAAACACTTATCACGCCTAGTTGTCCTGGTTTCAATCCCTGACATGGGCCTACACTGAGCCAGAACCCTAAACCCTGCCTGCTCCTTAAAGAGACAATCCTTGATATGTGGGCACAGAGTGGCTGGCACATCTCTCTACACCTCCGCCTACGCCACTCTCATCACAATAATCTCTACCCCTCCCCTACACCAGCGCACATTGTGAAACACAAATGTGTTTTAAATATGATGTGGAAATGTGGGATTCTGGGGGTGTTGTAAGACAGTCAAGGGTGTATCTTTAATATTTAATGAATAATTATAAATAATTTGTATTTTAATGAAAAATGCATAATATTTTAATTAATAATAAGAAATTGTTTAATTATTTTAAGTCATTGCTTTTGATAAAAGCAGATTTCTTAATACATTTTGAAAGAGACACAATATGCTTTCACACTTCTCTTATCAGACCATGACGATGTCCACTATAGTTGATGAGAGAAACATGGATTCTGAAGCACACCTCCATAATGCCAATTGACGCTATTGAGCCAATGAACTTCTCCCCGAACCCAGCCGTGAGGTCAGACAGGGACACCCTCCCACCCAAGAAAAGAGATCAACGGTGGTGTGCATCTAGTCAACTGACTGAAGGTGCCACATTCAAGGTACCATACCCTTATAAGAGTCCCAACACGTGGAAGACAGGCCCTGTGCAGCCCATACCCAGACCCCTGCCTTCACTGTACCAGCCCTGGGCCCTCACACACACCTCCACAAAGGCAAAGCACCACATCTTGTCCCACATCCAGGAGCAATGCAGCTGGGCTGAACGGCAGGAATACACCCCCGTTTATCCTAGATGGGAGCATCCCGATCTCTGCACTCACATCCCGGGACATCACAAGGAGATCGGTGCCCTGGGGCCGCGAGCTGGGCCTCTGCCCCGACCCTTTGATCTGCGAGACCCTGGGTTGGGGTACGGGTGGGAGGTGCCAGCATTACAGCAACGGGTTTCCTTAAACGCGCGGTGGCAAGCCAATGGGAACAATGGATACCCATACATAAGGAAGACTGGCCGACCGGTCGATCACTCGCGTGAAAGAATAGAGGTTGGTTCTGCCTCCCTGCCTCCTACTGAGGACCATACACCTCAGAAGGAGTTAATATACAAACGCCAGGCGCCAAGTGTTTACAGGTACCCTGAACGCTCCAGACCAGGTGCTCAACCCTCCTCTATAGCGCCTCCTAGTGCTGAGTGCACGTCGGTTGCTCCCTGGCTCCTTCCCCACTTCATGGCGGGCTCTCTGATTGAGCTTGCGGACGGGCACCTGAGGCGGGTGGAGGAACTGCAGACGGAGGACTTCCTTTTGGGGTCCCATGCCAACCCCAGCTTCAGTCTGAGCAGCTGCACCGTACAGGGCATCTCTCCCTCTCCCTCGTCCTCCTCCCTCTCACGCCTCCTCATCCTGCTCCATGACCAGCTCTCCCAGGTAGGACCACAGCTCCATACAAGCTAGGACGTCGGTCATACATCGGCTTGTCTAATATCTATGCTCATTCTGACTATAAATATTGTATTTTACACCTTATAACGAAACATAACATTCACTTGTAGGAAGCCTGTGATATTATTGATGTCACAATCCCTTTAAAGAGTGATTTTGCACCCATGTTTGAGTTCCTCTCAAGAAAGTGGACCTAATGGCAGAAAGATTTGACTATCATAAAGCTAATCTATGAGTTATATCACTTTTTATTGTATTATTTGTTTCACTGATGAATACAAATGGTTTTTCTTCTCGTTTTAGCCGTTGGTGCTATCTCATATTTGAATCGTACTAAATATCACCATCTAGTGGGCACTATATGAAAATGCGCTGCATTGCCTCAGTGTACAAGTGCACTACATGCTGTATAATCCCATGCTATACATGCACTGTATGTTACTACAGGAGTTAGTGGATGTGTATGCAGAATATCCATTCTTTGTCCGTGGGCGGGGCTGGTCGTCCTGCTGCCCGCAGAAAACGACACACCTCTGCGGTCTGCAGTGTCGCCAGCTCAACGTGGGGGACGTGTGCTTCGCTCTTACCCCTGCGTCACCCCAAGGGACCCCTCATCCACCCCAGTCACCAATGGCAGACCTGGAGCCAGACCGCTCCTCCATGGCAGACACTACTGACACCGAACGCCCTCAAGCTCTGGGGCACAAGGTGGAGGTGGAACCCGTCAGGAAGAGGCACCGATCAGCCCCTGAGCTCGGTGTTCCAGGGGGTTACCGTGATAATGACACAGATCTAGTATGTTAGAGTTGAGCACTGATTGCTATACTGTAGTTCTACCTCCTGGTTTGGTTAACCGTCTCAAGTAATTATAAAGAAATTGTGTTTTTTGGGGAAATCAAATGTCCTGGTTCTCTTTTAGTGACTCTATGTAGAGAGAGCATCTTGCTTGAAGTAATATTTGCACAATGTTTCAAAGCAACTGGCGTATATCGACATTGATACAGTTTTTGCGTTATCCATATGGAAGCTCTCAGGCAGTCTAATCATGAATAGTTTGTATTTTTATATGTTTAGACACTGAATTTTAGACTGGGCCTTGTCCCTAGCCCTAGCTTTAGAACATATTGCATGTTTGAGCCTTTGCCATAGACTGAACTGTAAAACCACTGAGCAGCATTTTATTTGCCACATATTGTTTTGTTTTGTATTGTTCGTAGACACGTCTTAACTCACATTAAAGTCATAAATGCTTTTATTGTTTCCATGGGAAACATGACTTCATTGAAACCATAACATCATAACTGCTTCATGGATATTTTCTGGAAATAATCTACCCTGGAAAACCCCACACAGTCAGTCACTCAAATGTTTTGATCTATTCATCTATTCATGAAATCACTGAATAATCTTAGCTTTTGTCTGTGTTAGACTCATTCATATTTACACATTCATAGAAGCCATGTGTCTATTTTGGATCAGAAATAAATATCAAAAGTATAGAAAATACAGTGAGATGTAACATTAGTCTTTAATTTGAACTGAAATGGCAAGGCACATGTTATCCGTCTACCTCTATGTTACTGGAGTTAACCATTAGCATTAGTAGGTCGTCTTAGCTCTATTCAAAATAATAAGTTGGCAATCCTTCACACCATTTCAGCTTCAGCTGACTGAAAATGTAAATACAGAGTATGTATACCAACAATTGATCCCACCATTGTTTTAAAGCCAGCAAAGTGTTTATTCTCAGTGCAAGGAACACTGTTGCAGACATCTGAGGTCCACTTATTTTAACTGCCACTTTTTGGATAGTGTATGGTAAAAATCTAACTTGAAAAAAATAATTTTACCAGCTGTTAAATCTTCTTCTAGTCCACCACGAGCCAAACATTTGCTTTCTGACCTTTGAGCTTGTATCCACGGCATGACTTTAAAAGCCATCTGAGATGTGCTGCATATTGCATCACATGTGCCATTTATATGTACCTGTCGGCTGTGGCTTTCAGAGCATGCACCCTCTCAGGGCATGGTGATATACTGTACAGTATGTCTGTACCCAATCCTGCAGGAAACTGGACCATCTACCCCCACACATATTTATGAAGTGCTTGAGCAGCCATTCCTTACTGAGCCTATACATCAGCATTGCAGATGCATACAGATGTTTGACACCTGCCCTGGTCCAACTGTGCTTCTGAATATTCCACAACTTCATAGGAACCGGCTAAGTTGACCCAGTTGTCAGCAAGATATGTGCAGTTGCTGAACAGTAAGATGGATGTATATGTTTTATGTGCCATGAAATATTCTATAAAATACACAGTACCAAGAAAATGGTCTTATGAAGACATCAACATCAGTTTTGAATGTCATTTAAACTCGTGTCTAGATCACTTGTTCAGTCTGGTATATGTCTATCCCGCTTAGCCAGCAGACCATGTTTGTTACAGCTGACTAATTGATATGTTTTTGTTTGTGGAAACTTGGGGGAAGCTGCCATTTTTATTTTCAATCTGCTTTACTACTTCTCTCAGGGAGCTAGTAGCTTAGTATTGTCTTTGCTTACAGGTTAGTCTGGTCAGTGTTTTCTATTCAGAAGGCACAATGTTTGCCCCGGGTTCTTGCAACCCAAATCTTCTTTCTTTTTATTAAATAAATGTGTTGTTTCTTTGTGCACAAATCATTTAAGGCTCAACTAAACCCCACATTACTGTCATACACCAAACTCCAACATTGCTCATATTCAAACACAGAAAAAGGGAACAATTCTAGAATGACATGTCTTTTGACAGAGCCTTTGCAGCATTACAAAAGCAGCTAGAGTGTTTATGTTTTTGTGTCAATCTCAAACACAAAGAAGCTCGTACAGTGAACAGACAGAGTCCCGACACTATACTGACGTTTGGCCTATGTTCGTGGTTGGACAGAAAAGTGCATAGCCTTGTTATTGGCCCAAAAAAAAAACAGTCCACCGGGGTTAAAACTATTCCTGAGGTCTTCATGGAACAGGCCATCCATCATCAGTCTCAGCTTCCTGAAGGTTCCTTGAGCAAAGAGCACTCAGTGGCAGCCACAGGCTTTGACCACCATGTTGCGGTACTTCTTCAGAATAACATTGGAGGTGTCATCAAAATAGAGCACGGAGATGCCGTGGAGCTGCGTGGGCGCACAGCAGGGCTTGGGCACCGTTTCTGGGTTGATGAAGTGCACCTGTGGTGAGAAGACAGACCACAGCAATGCATTATGGCAGTGTTTCCCAACGCTGGTCCAGGGGACCCACTGGCCTGCATGTTTTAGATGTCTCCCTGCCCCAACACACATGATTCAAATGAATGGCTCGTTATTAATCTCTGCTGAAACCCATTCAAGTGAGACATCAAAATACATAGTGGGTCCCCAGGACCAGGGTTGCGGAACACTGCATTAAAGGTCATTCTGTCTTCTGCGTGAGGCATCTCTTGGTGCCTTTTCTAATAATACATTTGATAATCTTGATGGGTTTTTCATCGTTTCTGACTCACCAAGGTTTGCACGATAGCGTGGTTGGTTGCGTTCATGTAGGAGTTGAGTGGAAAGGCACATTCTCCCTCACAGTAGTACGCTGCATAACCTTCTGGCGCTATGATCCAGTCCTGACACATGAGAGAGCATTGTGAAGAAGCTGTCACTTCCATCAATGGGGTGCCACTTCTGGCACTGAACAGGAGGGAAATTAAACTTTATCTTCTTTACCTGCCATCCCAAATCTCTGAAGCTGACATATAACTCGTGTTTTTTACAACCCTGCTTTGAGACACTGGGGTTACCTTGGAAATAGAATGTGAGAAGTAGTCAGTTTGTTATTATTGTGTTATTTGCATTAATATTAACACTAATATTATTGTATTTGAAGAATTCATCTCTTTTATGACTTATGGCTCACCTGCGGCAGCCTCTGCTGCCTTCAAAGCGTCTTGAGGCGTCTTCTGGGCTTTTGAGCGGTTAGAGTGGCGCCCCTTGTGGCCGTAGGCTGAGCGTACATTGCGAAGGCGCACCTCAGTGGCTTTTAAAAAGGCTACCATGAAGGGCTGCTTGTCCTGAGGCCCCCCACCCACCACCAACCCACCAACCCTGGGGTTCAGCCTGTGACCTACAGGGGGCAATATGATACAATGATTAGACCCACACATCTAAATTCAAAAAGATCAATAAAATAAGTAAACGTCTGTGCTCATTTAATAGAACTTGAATGGACACTTGCAGTTCATAAGAAACACATGAAAATTATTTTGTGTGTCTTAATATTACCACAGTGTGTAAGCACATGAGCATCATCTATTTAATGTGCAGTATGTGATAGCACTGCTAAACCACAGGGTTTGTAGACACTTTAATCACCAGTCTCGACAAAGACTCAACAACTGAACAAAGACTATTTTGAGCTGTAGCTGCTGCTATAGATCAGTGGTTGTTTTGGGGGTCAAGACCCAGCTCAGTTGTTCAGCTTGTGAGATGATGTCCCGATTATATAACACCTTTTTTAAATCTTTTTAATTTGATATATAGGTTTAGAATAATTGGAGCAATCTTAGCCAGTGTCTATAACTAGATTTGTGCAAAGTGATTTAGCTTGTGATCCACTACACAACCCCCTTACATTTTCTTTAAGTTGTCAATGATCAAAAAGTTGAGAACCAGATGTTCTATAATTTTAGAACCACTAGATCTGCTATAGTTTGAGAACCACTAGATCTGCTATAGTTTGAGAAGCGTCACTTGCTTGCCTTCATGGACTGGCCTATGCCTTACCATCCATGTCTTCCAGTACTATGTGCAGTCCCAGGTTCTGGTCTGGGCTGAGCAGCCAAAGGTAGCTGGTGGTGGTTAGGTCAAAGATGAGCCAGCCCTCTTCAACAGCCCACAGCTCTCTCTGGTCCAACAGGAACAAATCTACCTCACTAAGGGGCACACAGAGATGTGAATGGACATGGATTCCATGGTCTTTTAAATGGGATTTGTGGCTAAATAACAGCTTTTATTGTGTGTGATAATAGTAGTGTGTAATCTTTTGCCACAAGTGATCAGTGGAGTGAAAACAGGTACCCATAAATGCATTGCATTGGTGTGGGTGTGTGTGTGTGTGTGTGTGTGTGTGTGTGTGTGTGTGTGTGTGTGCGTGTGTGTGCGCGTCCGTCTGCATGAGCTTGTACCTATAGGATGTGCGTCCAGACCAAACAACACGGAGAGGACTTGCATGATGACTGAAGAGTCAACAAAGCAATAATTCTGCTCAGGTACAATGCATATTATGCAGTAGGGAGAGCTTAACATATTTCAAATGAGTAATGTTTTCAGCCCACTTTATTACAAGAAAGAAATTCCAATCAATAGATTAAATCGCCCGACAACGAACATAAAAAGACTGCTTTTTTTCACATCCAAGATGAAAATTCCTTTGCGGATACTGTAAATAGTGGCCTTTGGGCAGGTTTGTGAGACAATAGCTTTGTTTACAGATTGAGTTTCAGACCCCCAGGCAGAGCAAAGGGAGTCTACCTGTTGCCTGCTTGTCTCTGCAGACGGCCCAGTCAGTGTCTGTGAATGACAATGGTGTTGCCCTACACAGTCTCCCTGTCACAGACGAAGGGGAAAGGGGGCTGACGTCTCTCCACATCAACCCCTTTCCTGCGTTATAATACGTCTCCCCAGCAGGCTGGGACATGCAGGTAACACTGTGTGGGGGTTCTTATATGCATGAGTGTGCGTGGTGGGGTTTTGGTTGTGTGGGAAAGGCAGAATCACATTAGTCTTTAATCCCATCATCTGCCGGTATTGTCTATTGTGGTTGGAACAAAGAACAAAGTTGGAACAAAATATATCTTGCATTATAATTCCATTATAACGCAAGATGAAGACTGAGCAGAAGGTGTGACACTCAGGTGTCACATTCTTGACTTAAAACCTTGTGTGTTTAGAGCCCTGCATTTCAAGACCAAACCAAATACAACCATGGTGGTTATCAGGTAGATTAGCAGACAAAACAAGTTTATACACAACAGTTTGCAGACAGACAGGGAGACAGAGGAGGGAAAACTGTGCTTGTTGATAGAAAGTGAGTGAAATTACATCATGACCCATTTTTATTAGGGCTGGGGTACTATTGGATAAATGCATTCCTTATGGGGGACAGTTCTGTTTGTAACTGACTGTGACCACACAGTGAAACACATTTTCTGTAATTGACTCTAATGGTTATGTAAATAGATTTTGTGCTGGCCCTAACACTAGCTGAGGAGAAATATAGACAGACTTAGCTAAATGTCTATGTTTTTATAGGCCCCTAACTACAAGTTTATATAGATACGTAAAGAGGCAGGCAGTTGTAAGAGTGTCTAGTTAAACTCAAATGTGTGGCTCAACCAGACCACTTGCTCTTTATGACGCAACATAAGAGTATATGTGGCAGCTAATTGCTTTCCTCAGACATTTATCCTGTGAATTCTGGGAGGTAGAAATGTTAATGTTGACTGTGGAGTTAATTGTTTAGTAATACTATTGAGCTGTCAGAATATCAATGTGCACATTGTAGATTTATATTTTCGCTGATGTCCTTTGGCATTAAGAAGGCAATTGCTACACTTTATGTGTTGAATTTTAAAAACCCATTTTTAATACATTTTCCTTCATCATCTATGTGTAACTTGTATAAGATTATCTCAAAAGGTATACATTTATTTCCTTGAAATTCTGTGGAAAGGTCAAAGACAAAACAATCTGATTTCAAATGATCAATTGATGCTAACTGTGAGATGATGTTAACCACTTGGCAAAGTATGTTGTACCTTTTGTTATGTTGTAACAAAAACGTTATGTTGTAAAATATGTACCTCTTGTACCTTTTGTTATGCCACTGTGTGCCACAACAAATAGCCGCTTTGGGAACAATGATATAATAAGATAGCCTGGCTCTGCCAGATGAATGTATTTTTGCTGAGATTACAGTCTGAAAACACAGTTCACATTAGCGTTCGCAAAGCCACCCTGCCACCCTGCTAGTGGACCAATCAGGATGGGTCAGTGAGATGACGTTGAAGTCAAACGTGTTTCGAAATGGTGGTAGAGCTAGATAAGGCCATTAAAACAAATGTAGGAATGCTGATTGGTTCAGCGTTGTCCAATAGTTTCAAAATGAACGAGCTGTCTACAAAAAGTAGGAGGAAACGACCGTTAACACTTCCCAATGGAGCGTTATTGGACCTTATTCACAAAGTGAATTTTAGGTCTGGTTACACCAGGCTAATCATAAGCAGGAACTGGCCTTAAAATGCAGCAAACCCAGCTTTAACAATGCAAAGTGCAATGAGAAAGTAAAAACTCCATCCAACTAGCTGAATCTAAGCGACTAATTCAGAGGCTAATAAATAAAACGTGTTGAGGTCACACCTGTAGGAAAGCTCCTTCAAGATCTGGTAGATGCTGACTCTGAACGTCTCATTCTCACGGCTTTCCTGGATGTAGTCTTTGTAGATGCGGAACTCTGCCGCAGTGATATCATCTCCCTCTGGAATACGGGACAGGTCAAAGCGTACTTCCCGCCTGTGTTGATGGTATAAGAGGAGATCCTGGTCTGGCTCAACTTTCAAGGAGAAAATGAAGGGAGAAAGAGGGAAAAACTTTAAAAGTAGGCTGTGCACAACCAAAATGTATAGCTATTGAAAAATAATACCATTCCTAAAACCATTAAATTGCATTTCTGCATTTTCAAAATTAGAATAAAGGTGGAAAAAATATAGATATGCTGTTTACACAAGTCTCATTGGGAACTGTCATGCATAGCTATTGAAAAACATTTTTCATAAAACAACAATTGCTCTGAAAAGCATTATCTTGTGGTAACTACAAATTACTAGTAATTGCACATACACATTATGTCAAAGAATCCCTTCATGTACATAATTCAGTTAACAGAAGTATGCTGCTTAGAGTACCATCAGATGGCCGGCTGCTTAGCGGTTACACTATCTGTCAAAGCTGTCGTTGAAATGGCTCTCTGATCCGGTGTGCACTGCCCACATCTCGGAAGCACTGTGTCAAAAATAGGAAACACCGGCTTCCACGAAAGAAGTGATTGATCTAAACATTTCTTAAGTCAAGTCTACCGTACGTGCCAGTGTGGTGAGGAAAACCACGCTGGGAGCTCAATTTGGCTCCCTGTTTTAAATTGCACATATGTGCTGACCACAACAAAAGGCCTGTTATGGTACTGCCCGGAAAACCACAGCCAATGTACACACACACACACTAACAAAACACACAACACAGAAACCTCATTAATCGGTGACTTAACAACCATGAGCCACACTGTCAGCTTCTTAAACCCATTTGAGATTGTTTTGCTGTGTATCGTTGACCAGTGATTTCACTCTCTGAAGTTAAAATAAAGAAACGTGAGTTTTCTGGGTATCCAACCCTACTTGGAGCCAGCTGGAGTGCACAGCGCTCACAGTTTCCATGAGAAATGTGGGCAGAACGACCCCAAGCTTTCCAGAGCCATGCTTGTACGGCGTTCCCAACTTTTTGTATTGCAGGACAGCAGTAGTTATCTAGTAGCTACATCGCACGCTACCCGCTGGCAGACACAATACCATCGCTGTGACATCACCAGAGATGGCCCACCTAAAATCATTATATCAATAATAATAAATAATATATAAAATAATGTATTAATTACTCAAATCATTCTTAATTGATTGCACCTAATGAATGAGGGCAGATGACAATACAAAATATGTGCTCACACAACCACATGCACACACACACCCTTAACAAGCATCAGGTTTTCTCATAGGATGACCAAAATGGAACACAGTACTATATGCAAGGGCCTCTAAATGAACTAGCAGCACAGGCTTCTTAAAACCAAAGTATAGCATGCAGCCATACAACCGCTGTGAAGGGCGAGCACTCTGAGCCCGCTAGTCATTTGTTTGACCGCAATTAAACGGTGGAGAGGAACAAGGGGTGTTTCTATGAAAGCAATAATTGCTTGTAAGGACTTGATGTTTATGTTAGGGACCATTAGCTTCAGAGATCAGACCTCAGATATGCAAACTTGCCTGTGGGAGGCATTTCAACACTTGAAGTGCCATACAGCCATGGCATGATCATTAACCAAATGCTGTTTTATAGTAGCAGGGATTTTTTAACAATCAGCATGGTGGGTGGTTTTTAAAAGTAGCCTATCTGGGTATGCTACAAAAATAGACTTAAAACTCAGTGTCAAAAAATATTTAGCTAGGTTAGTATTGCTTCACATGTTGTTTTGTAATGCTATACAGGAGTGGCTCTAAACTAGGAGTTTCCTTGCGGGCACAATATGCTTGATGGTGGATATGGAATCATATATTTATGTATTTTTATCATATTCATATTCACATTGTTTAGTGCTAGTGTTGATCTATACATTTTACATGGATGCACTTTGTACCTTTCTGGGACAGTCTGCAATTATACAAATATCTCATTCCATCCTATCCCTTGCTCTTACTTGGTTTACAAATGTTTTACAGTTACAGTTTACAAGTTCAAAACTAAGCCTCTTTCTTTAAGGTGATTAGATAAACCCAATCAGACTTTCTAACAAACATTGCAACAAATTCATTATACAATCCATGTGTCCACATTTTATATTGGACTGATTAAAAATGACCTTTTCATTAATGGAAACAAATAGTTTGATCTTCTTATGTATATCCTCAGATTTTACCAGGATAAACGGTCAGCATTTTACTGCTAGTACAATACATTTGATGTTCTGGAGTCACACATGCTGCACGGCGGTTATTGAGGGTTATTGTTATTATTCGAGCTTGACGTTAGCAAGCATTATCGAGATAACTAACTCTGACTTTAACTATAATTATTTTGGGTGTAAAAAGTGTCAAATAGTCTTATATTCCTTGTATTTTATATTCTAAATGTTTTAAAATTAAAAACAAAAATAACATGTAGATTTAAATACTGATGGTTTTTGTTTGGAACTATTACATCCAGAGAACATTTTATTGTTCTAAAAAGTAGTGTTTTTTTTGTTAATACAGTAAATATAGATAAATGAAGATGCAATTCCACAAAAAAGTGAGTTATCATTTTGCTAAATGTTATCAAATATCATTCAAATGTTACCTGCAAAGCTGAAGAATATATTGTTTGGGTATCGTATAAGTATGCTGCTTACTCCTTAGTGGATTCTAGTCTGAATTCCTGATTGAATGAGGGAGACGTCAGAGCTCTAGTTTACACTGGAAGCTGCGCAAGGCGCAAGGGAAATGCCTTAATCCAGTGCATAGTGTTGATGCTCTCACTCGTGAGACCACCAGGACTGATCAGATATGACAGACATGGGCCCACGGCTAATGAAAAACAATATATTTTCATCAACGTGCCTTCTTTCTCACTCTCTCTTGTAATACAGTAATGGAACTGTTCAATGTGGAACCATGTGATTCAGTAATGAGTCTGTAATGAGCCTGGTATTCAGATTGTTTCTGCATCTCATTACCTTGTCAGTTATTCCAAATGGAAGCCATGAAAGCATTTCTGCAAATCTTCTAAATCCAAACGTCTGGAAGAAAACTTTATCAGGAGGACACTGGGTCAATCTCAGCACACAAACGCAAATGTAAACGTATTAACGCTCCGAGAAAGGTCAGAGGTCACACTATGACACATATATCAGGAAAAAAGTGACACCGATTCGTGCTGACCTGCAACCCTTCTCCAATAACCCTCTGGGCAGCATGAGAAAGGAGGTGAAGGAGGGTTAGTTTTTTACGAAGCCCCATGTCGGAGAGGAGCCACAGGCAGCATGCGGGCTTCAATTTCACCTTGGCAATATGAGAGCTGCCTCACAATGTCCAAGGGAAACAAAAGCAGGATTTGCTTTTTATACATGCAATATTGCCTGAATACGCCCATTGCTTCCCACCTGAGATCTACACCATACGTGTACACACACAGACACAAATACAGCATGTCTATGCACGATTTACATGTACTGTATGTAGAAACGCACCCACATGCATAGTATACTGTGCTATACTGTGTATCTATATATACTGTATACTGTATGTAATGTACTCATACACACACACACACACACATGCACACACACACACACACACTGCTGTTTCACTCAGAATCACTCACACAAGTTGACATGCTGTGCATGCATATGCTTGACTGTTGGAACAGAAGCATACACAGTATACACTAAACTTCCCACCGACATTAATTCACCAATAAATCATGTGTGTACAACCAGATTGTGTTATGATCTCACCACTTGTCTTCTGCCCCCGAGAGATTCTGAAATGCCTGTCCAATCTGAGTCATGCGAAGCAAAGTCCTACTTAAGCCTACCCGCCTAGAGTATTGAAGGGATTCAAGGGGAAATCGGATAGTGATGTTGTCATTACATTTACAAGTCGGAATGCAAAACAGCTTGATTTCAAGTAAAGAGAAAATTACCTGAAAGCCTCCAATATTGCAAAGACACAAGTTCTAACTCTGAGAAACCTGCTTTTACCATTGATTCAAGGAAACTAAAGGAGCTGATGTGAAAAGGGTTTCCCTCAGGACCAGGCGCTAGATAGATACCCAGAGCAAGTTTAGACTGTAAACCTCACTTCACCTTGCACAATGCATTATAATCTCATGTTAAATATTCCTTCATTTGCCAGTTACCACACATCACTGACTATGTTTACATGTACTGATTGCATTTAAGTCATTTACATTCATTTAGGCATGGCCACACCCATGGTTTGAGACAATGGCTCAGGTTATACAATGCTTAGATCCCACATGTGAAGTTTCATATTTATTACAAAGAGCTAGATTTTTAGGCATTTCCACAGACTTTAAATTTTCAGAAAATCCACCATATCTATGAATTTAAGGCATCCTTCTGAAATGATATTTGTACCAAACTTCAGAATTTGTATAACAATTTGGTCATTTATCAGATATTGTAACTTGTACAATTAGGCTGCAGGAATGAAGGATCAGGTATGTTCAAGGATGCAGATAGACATTAGACAAGGGCAATACAATCACTACTATATGTTCACAAACCTCTATCAGTTTATCCAACAGCTCATTCATTAAAAAAGGGTTCTTGTGCATGGAAAGACACAGTGGAAGACTCACTGAATGGTTTATCCTGTTCATATTCCAAATATTCCCTACAATATATACCAAATAGTTATTTTTGTTCTATTTAGAATAAAAACATATTGTCTTGTTCCGATTTTGAAATGTTGCTATGTAACAGTTATTGCTTTGGATGACTAAATAAGTATTTCTTACTAAATGCAGTAGACTTGTAAGGTGTCCAATTCAATGCAGGCTTACATTTTGGTAATTGGTAAAAATAGGGATGTTGGAGGTTCGATAAAAGATCCACTATGACAATCTTAAAGGTCCGTTTAAAACAGGCAAAACCTACCGAGATTCACGAAGCTCATCACCATATCTGCGTCATCGAGAAAACGACTGTCCTGTGGCGTTACCACCGGGGCCTGGGTCGTAACAACTGGCTTATAATACGAATACCCAGGCGGTTCGGCTTCTCTGGAGATCGTATTGTATAGGTCCAGCATGAACATGGGTGCTGCTGCGGTGTGTTTGGCGTGGACGTCCGGCCGCGGCCTGTGAGGCAGCCCAAGGATGGACAGGATCTCCCTCTGTATTTCCCTTCGCTCCTGGCTTCGTAATCGCCGCTGGATGAAGCTAGAGTGCGCCTGGAAGTCCAGAGAGAAGTTTGAGAACGCGACCTCGGCCAGGACGCAGTAACTCCACGCCAAAATCGCCACCACCGAAACTGCTGCGCTTGTCACCATTTTGCAGCTTTTACGCGCGCCTGTAATTCATGTATTAACTTTTTTGGCACCAAATCCCTTTCACACGGGTCATTCTCTACATCGAAGAAGCAAAGTCCCGTCCTGTTGGTGAGAAATAGGGTGCCGTCAACTGCACATCGTTTACTCTTGTGGGCTCCCTGACACATCGTATCTTGCACTGAGCTCGTGTTGATGGAAAGGAATGGGTTTTATTTGGGTGCTTTCTTAAGGGAGGGGCAGGGAGATTTCGAATGGAATTGCCCTTGGCTGGAAAGTTTGGAGATGGGTGGGTGGCATGTGTGTATGTATGTATGTATGTTTGTGTGTGTGTGTGCGCGTGCGCGTGCGCGTGGGTGTCCGTGTGTGTGTGTGGGTGGGGTTTTTACTCTCTCTCTCTCTGTTGGAAATGATATGGCTGATAACTTGTGTTAAATCAGAAAGGTCTTTGTTTGGTCAGGTTTACGCACAGTCCAAAGCAATGATGCTGAAAACTGACATGTACCTTATTTCTGTGAAAACCATGCGCGTATGTGTGTGTGTGCATGTTTGCATGTTATGTTATGATAAATTATGTGGACATGAAAAAGGTCAAGGCATGCAGAATTTACATAAAGGTTTAAAAACATACTGAAGCCTACTTACCCTGCGAGTATAGCCTGGCACCCATCTCCACTCCAGCTGCTCAGCACAGAGATTCCCCAGGCCTCTGCTCCCAAACCCAAAGGTCAATGTGTCTCACACAGGTCCAGTGTTGCTGAAAGGAGCTATCAGTAACTGTTTTTTTTCCATTACCACTCTCCAAATGCAGTTCACCGACAATATTTATTTTTCTTAGAATATTGTGCTAAAATAACATTGTCACATGCTGTATGTTAATGTGAGGTTGACAATGTGTGCACTCATCTTCAAGTGGAAAGATTTGGTTCTTTTTCACAATGTATTTTACACCCTTCTTGCCTGTAGAAATATTATCACTTTTTCAAGAGATCTTACAAACAATGATAAAGAATGACATGCGGTGGCCTGTATCACACATTCTCACAGGGAGTACTTTAACCCTCTCCTCAGTGGGCAATCAAATTGTAATGAGAGATAATCCCCTAAACCCTTGTTAAAGGCAGACACCTTTGAACTCAAAAAAGAGCCATCCCTTTACCACCGTGGGTTGGGGGAGGGGAGATGGTGGTGGGGTGGGCGGGGTGGGGGGAAGGGGGAGGAGGGTTAGAAATGTAACTCATGAAAGATGTGTCAACAGCTAGTGCTAGCTACTAACAACAACCAAATGCAAAGGGACCCACTGAAAACACAAAAAGTGTGGTGAAAGTGGTAGGGTTTATATAAAGTGTGGATTTCTATAGTTCTGACAAAATCTTGTAATACTTTTGTGTGGATTGTTTTGCAGTTACATAAAATGACATACAGTTACATTTGAAGTTCAAATTGTTCTTATAATTATAATGTGATGATTTTTCACTTTTAGAAGACACAGCGCAAGGGCAGTGACTTGCCCAGAAGTCGTTGGCTGAAATGCATAGCGTGTTTTTAAATGTTACACTATTGTGACTGTATACCCAAGTGAGATTAAATGAGAGAACCAGAGGGACACCTTTTTGCAGGAGCAGTACTTTACTCAAACAGTTTTTGTTTCTTAGAAAATAGTTGTTTTCTGCTTTCAAATATTATATAGAACCTTTAAATGCTGGTTTGAAATACGCAGTGTGTCAGTGACTGACTAACTGACTAGACTAATATAATTTAAGTTTACAGTGTTATTTTCACATATATCCCTTTCAGATTAAGTATATAATGAAATAACATCTTGACACATTATTTGATATGTGATACAGTATCTTTTATAGCTAATGTTAATAGGCTATTATGTAGCCCAGAGGTCTTCAACATGGGGGCCGGGGCCCCTAGGGGGTCCTCATATGCACTGCAGGGCATCCTCCAATTTATTCAAGTATACATTACATATACATACATATACATTAACATGTGCTATAGATAATGTATATGTCAATTATCTATGGATTAGTAAATTGCCTACTTGTATAGGCCTACATGGGACTATAGGCTGCGCTACATAATAATTCATATTTTATACTATGTCTATGTGTGATAGGGTGTTTCTATCAGCCAAGGGGTTCTTCGCTGTAGCTCTGCCAGACTTGCTGTAGCTCTACCAGAGCTCTACACACAATATTCCCTTGTCATACACTGTCTTCTAGTGGCCCATTCGGTCATTACGTTCACTTTCGGGCCAACGCGACGTCGTCAAACTGCGACACTTCAGACGCAGGCGCCACATTTTCTTACGCCATAGACTTGTCTATGCTGCAGGGATATAAACACACGTCGTAGGGTATGTATATGTATTTATATGCCTACCCTTTTGAACGCCAGTGTCACGCAGTAGACGTTAACGTGGTCATTTTGTCAATGTTTGAATTAGCTTTGCTAATATATATATGAAACACTGCTGGCGTTAGCCTTGTAGCTACAGTACGCTACAACAGACACACGCAAACATGAAACCATGTAAAGTACCGGTAAACCACTTATTTATATATTAAAAAAAATGTAATGGAGAAATACATTCGTTCAGTCTAATGTTTACTGGGCGAATTATTTATCCATGCAGTGTATCGATGAACAGTCTCGATGTCTAATGTGAGAATGTTCGATTTAAGCTATTTAGGAATGCACCTGTTATTGTCAACAATTTAGACAACGAGAGAAACGAATATGGTACAGGTACATCTGTATGTATCCCTGAGGGATATTGAACTAGCACTAGCAGCAAACAGCCAACCATAGAGACGAAACACTTGTTCAGAATAGCAGACCATAACACTATTAGTTCAATAAGAAGATAATCGGCATATAATATACATTATTTTGAAAGTTATGTAAAACGTGTTTGTAAAACATTATCAAAATATATTTATTTTATTACTTTTTTACTTTTATTACTTTTATTATTTTATTATTTTATTTATTATTAGGTAAAATGGATTTGTGTTTTCTGTCAATATTGTGTTAGCTAATATGGCATCCCCTTTTTCCTTTTAGGCCTAGTTAGGTATAGGATACTACTGAAACCCACCATGAGTTTATTTGGCACAACTGCTGGGTTTGGAGCTGGAGGAACTGGTGTGTTCGGCAGCACAACAACAGATAGTCATAACCCTATGAAGGTAAACTGACAGAGTTTGTGCCTTCACTATCTTAAGGTCTGATAAGTCTCCAAACTAGTGTCTGCATCACATATTAGTTATGTATTATTTCATGTGTAATATTGTGCTCCAGGATGTCGAAGTGACCTCACCACCAGATGATAGCATCAGCTGTTTGGCTTTCAGTCCCCCGACTATGCCAGGGAACTTCCTCATTGGAGGATCGTGGGCTAATGATGTGAGTGATTGCTTATTCATTTAATGACATTTAGTAATACTAACAATTACCACTGACAAGCTTTTTTACATCTATTAAATACCTAACCCACAGGTTAGGATTGATGTGAATTTTATTATGTCGTTGCTCCTTCTCTGTTTAATATTGTAGTTGTACAGTTCACAATAAGTTGTTGTTTGTGCACTACAATATATTGTATATATATGTATATATATATATATATATATATATATATAGATCAATCAATATATCTTAGGGCATTTATACTCTAACTATACTAAGCTATTTTTAAACCTTTTGAAAAGGGGCAGAGGTAAAACGACCGCATGCAATCAGATACTACATAATACAACAATGTGTTTTACATATAGCAAATTAATATGAGTATATCCAGCACTCTACAGAAGGGTAGATAGATGGACATATGGTATACGTATTTGAAGCAGTAAAGCTAAGGTGCGGTCTGACTTCAGGTGCGGTGCTGGGAGGTTCAGGATAATGGACAGACTGTCCCCAAGGCTCAGCAGATGCACACTGGTCCAGTGCTGGACGTCTGCTGGAGTGATGTAAGGACCCATGTTCATCCCATGATGTATAATCTGTCTGCTGGACCAGCAGGTGTTTTACACTGTACTGCGTTTGTTGTGGCAGGATGGAAGTAAAGTTTTCACAGCATCTTGTGACAAGACAGCTAAGGTGTGGGACCTGAACAGCAACCAGGCAATGCAGATTGCACAGGTTGGTTGGTTAGTTAGTTGCACATTACAACGCTAAATGGAACCATGTGGTCAAGAGAACGTATCAGGCTATAGCGTTTTCCAATTTTATCTGTTTGGTCACTCCAAAATTAATTGAATCAATATATGTGTACTTTCAGTTTCATACAGATTGAAACTGGTGCTTTGGGTTGACATGAAATAATTCAGAATGTTGCCACAAAGTGTCATGGAATTGACTGTAGAGATACTGTATATTATTATGGCGTTTTTGTGTGACGTAGATATGCCCAAATATATCGGTTACATTATATATTATCTCTCTGCATTCAACTAAGGCTTTTCTTTTTCTTCAAGTATGTCTGAATTCTGTAAGCATTTTTATTGAAGTACTTTTTCAGCAACAAGATAGATTTGAGAGTCGGACAGAACATCTGTCTGTGCCTACCACATTAACAGAAATCATTGTACCCAGTTACAAGATAGATACCCTGTCCATATGGACATCCTGAACAACATATGATGCTTGTTAAAGAGGCAGAAATATACTTAAATGTACTTGGCTAATTGTTCAGGTTGGATGAAATTGCTTTAGAATAACTGTTTAACATCTGCTCAACATTTGCTGCTTAGCACGAAGGGCCTATCAAATCAATCCACTGGATTAAAGCACCTAACTACAGCTGCATCATGACTGGCAGTTGGGACAAAACATTGAAGGTAAAATATTTAATGGGGCTACTGTAGGTTATTAACAATGATGAATCCTACACCGTGTAAGAAAACTATAGTAGCTATACATTATAGCTGTCTTCTTATGTGTAATATCAGGAAGCTGTGAAATAATTTATTATCAGACATATTTAAAAGGTCACATGAATTCAAGCCATGTAGAAAGGACAACAAATGCAGTATACTGATTTTGTATATATTGTATGTTGGCCTGTATCTGCTCATCCCTTAGTTCTGGGACACACGCTCTCCCAACCCTATGATGTCCCTACAGATGCCAGAGAGGTGCTACTGTGCTGATGTTGTAAGTGGGAATAAGATGCCTCACACTACCACTTTCTAATCAAAAGACTGCATCATGCACTAGGTATCTATCGTTTGTGTTGATTAGTGACCGTGTTTACACACGCATTCCTCTGTTTGATTGACAGTGAAACATTGCTGTTTGTCCCAGGTTCCTTGTTGTACATCATGTGTGTCTCATTGCAGGTGTACCCTATGGCAGTTGTAGCAACTGCAGAAAGGGGGCTGATAGTTTACCAGCTGGAGAACCAGCCGTCTGAGTTTCGCAGGATAGACTCTCCCCTCAAACATCAGGTGGGTGACTGCATTATGTAGAGCTTAAACCAGCCCTTTAACACCAATGGAAACAAACGGAGGTGTATCAGCAGCATTGTAAACAAACAATAGACATGGATTACACTAGACTAAGCAAAACATGTACAGAATAAACTACATGCATTGGATGATGGGCATCTTGAATGGATCAACATAATGAACAAACACAATGAGCAACATAAAAAAAAAAAAAAGTATAGTCAGTGTTGGGCAGTAGCGTCGCTACAAGTAGTGACACTACTAGTTAACCTACATTTCTGAGTAGCGTGGCGGTAGCGGCGCTGTTTTCTGAATCAAATAGCTTTTCAGTAGCGAAGCTACTAATT
>JAODUH010071746.1:0-16318 GCA_027564835.1 Typhlichthys subterraneus
CTCTCTCTCTCCCCCTCTCTCTCCCCCCCTCTCCCCCCCCCCCCCCCTCCCTCTCCGGTTTTTAGATGAATCATAATCCCATTTCAAAAGGGAGCAGTAGCTAATTAGAAGTGACTTCCCAGCCATTAACATGGATGAGAGCGGCGCTGTGAGAAACATGGGGGTGGCTAGCTACGGCGGGCTAATTGTGTTGGACATGCTAGTGGAGATGATGACGAATAAGGCCCAGTCTCTCATGACACACCTGACAAGTCCTCAGCCATAACAGGAGTGTTTTTAATTGACCGGCCCCGACACCCACACCTGGGAAAACCTGACCGCGTGGTCTATATGGTCATCTCTGATTTCCCGCTAGTTTAGCAGCGTTGTGTGGGAAAATAACAACATTTTAATATTGGGAATTGAATGTTTTATTTGTATTTTTAAATTTTTTTGGCGGCAGTCCTCATTGTTTCCATTCACTTAAGGAATCTTTCCAAAGTTCTTCTATGTATTCTTTTCTTCTTCTATGTAGCACTTCTACATTAACATGGCCAGTAATTTATCATTTAGTAGGTAGCATTTATTTTTCTGTTTGTCTCGTGGGAGCACGTGGCAGACCCATCATGGTCGCAAGTATGAAGCTGCCGGTTTTCATTCACGTTTGAAACCCAGCAGCCTACTCACATTGATTTATATCATCTGTCACTGCAAGCTTTTTATTGCCACAATGGCTAGAATTCTCTCGACATCCGCTACGTTTGAGCCAAGCATAAAATCTCAGCCGCTTTATACTTAATACCGCAGTCGCTGCACAAAACAATTCGATTCGCCAAGGAGAGACGCTTTCCAGTATTGAAAGAAGTGCAAAATGATTTTAAGACCGCAGAAAAAAGCCCCGGAGCATGCCTTTAATGTCTCCTGCTATATGATTCTCTGCTTCTCTGGTCAATTTGTCCATGGTTTCAATCAAGCGAGTTATTTAGTTTGGATCTTCTCTTGTAAAGAGGGGATCCAAACAAGAAACAAACTTACCCAAGAACCTCTCAGCCTTTTTTTATTTGATGCTGTGATCCCTCTCTGTAACTCCATAAACAAAGCAGAAAGCATCTTGGTTTGTTTTGAGAGAGCAATAATTATTATTATTTTTTTTTTTTTTATGTGAATTGAATTTGCATGTTCATTTATCAGGCTGTTCCACATGTTTTGAGGTGTTTGTGTACACATTGCAGCTTCTCTTCTGTGTGCGTGTCGATGTGTGCGTGCGTGCGCTCGCTATTGTTTTCAGGCTACAACATGTGTGCAGTGAGATGGAGTGTGTATGATTCAGTTTGTATAGACAGTAGATTATGTCTCAAAGGTTAAAATATCATCGCATATCTTAACCATTTTAGAGACACTAGCTGACCCTGTTCTGTAGAACTTTCTCTATTATTCAGCTCCTTATCCTGGGCAAACTTTCCTCTTGAATGTACTCTCCAGGGTTTGTATCAGGAAATCCCCATGCGCTAACAACACTGTTTAGGTTTGAATTTCAGAGAGCAAGCTCCTCCATACACCTGCATGGTGTGTGGCTGACCCACCCTATACAATATGCTCGCCCCATGCCCTTTCAGAATCTCTCAGAAAGGCAAATCTTCTTGGGGGTGGACACCTTGTTGAGCACCCCTTGTGCGTCCTCCGCTCCCCAGGTGCGACGGCAGGAGGGGCACGGCAGAGGCCGGGGCCCGTCAGCCGGCGGGGACATCCCGTCCCACCACAGCGCAGCGGGGCAGGACAGCGGCTTCGGCAGCGACAGCGCCCGCATCCGCATCGTCCAGATCGAGCAGCAGAGCGGAGCCAGCCACCACCGCATCGCCAGGCCCTCCCACAAGTCCACCATCACCAAGAACCTCAACTTCATCCCCTTTGACATCTTCCTCACCGCCAGCAAGCTGTCCGTCATGACCTACGCCTGCCACGGCACCCCCAAGACTCCTGCCTCGGACACCACCGCCTCGCCAGAGACCAGGGAGGCTGGGGAGAAGGTAGACAGAAAAATTGTCCATGAGTCATAGTAGTCATAGTCATGAGTCACTGACTAAACATTCTCCTGCAGTATCAGGGCTTTATTCAAGCTACACACGCATATAAATATCCATAACATGCTTTATATAAATATATATTCAGTATATTAAGACTAAAATTCAAACTTCCATAGATAATTGAATTGTGTTTATTCCTAAATATAAGCTTCAAGACTGTGGTATTTACAGTAGACCCCTATAATCATTCATTTAAATGTACGCTAAAAGCCTGCTGCATTTCTGTGTATATATATATGAGTTAATATGAGACCATTTTAGCCTGTTTCAAATGTAGTAGCTGTTTTATCCAGGCCGTATTATAGACACAAACCAAACTCTTGGGCAGGCGCCCAGGAGCCTTCTTTGCATGCTGTTCAAACGTTCTTTGGTGATGGATCTCTCACCCAGTGCAGACCAGTAGTCACATCTTTGCAGTAGGGATGTGCACGGTTAAACGTTACCAGCCTCGCTAGTCGGCACCAGAAAAACTAGTCGGTAAAACTTTTTTTTTTTTTTTTTTAAAGTAGTATGTACTTTTTCATGTTCACTGGGTCAGTCTGTCTCTCCCTGTCTGCACTCGAAATTTTGTTGATGCTTAAGTTGGGAGCGCGTTGGATTCAAAGCTTTCAGAGTGGCGAAACTGCGGAGAATATAAACAAATTGTCACTAACCCCGCTCCCACAACTTGACTCGGAGTGAACTTTTTAAGCACAGCTAGAAAACATGATCACCTCTTCCTTGATTAGCAAGTACCAGTAGCTACTAGCTAATAAAACAAATGTGGATTACATGGATTTAACAATCGTTGGCAGCAAAACTCATTTCCTCTGCTTTGGATTAAACCATGTACAATTAATGTCGCTAAAAAATAGAGGAGTAGTATGTTTACCTGACAACAATTAGCCTGAAAAGATTGTTAATTGTTGGCTAATCTATGGATGGACAAGACATGCTTTTTATTATCAGACAACCGATGATACAGCAGTATTACGGAACAATACAGTCTTGCAAAATCAATATAAAGTGAGATTCATGTAACGCACTTGGACCGCTGCTCGTGGTAACAATGGGTAGTTCACAGTTGGCACTCTGCTTTTGTCATTTTACGAAGATGATCATATAATGTAATAATAATAATTTTAGATATAGGCTATAAGGAAAATGATGAGAGAGGGAAAGCCTACCGGTATTGAACCCCATTCGGACATAGCAGCTGATGAGAGCGGGTAAGGTAGCCTACCGTAGGAAGAGACCAACATGCACATATAGACTGTTGTCTGAGTGTCTTCTTACTTTTAGACTAGTCGACTAGTCTAAATTCAAATTTTCTTTTAAAACTACTAGGAAATTAGTCGTTAGGAACATCCCTACTTTGCAGACTGTTCAACAGTTTCTCCAGTGATCAAAAGCAATGCTCCTAAAAGGTCAGCAATTATGAAGTAATAAATAATTTAGCTAATTATTTTGTCAAATTCAGCAAATATCTACTCACTTGCTACCCATTCCCTGTGCGCGATGTAAAACTAAATTGGGTACTTCTACACATCCCTAGCTCTGTAAATGTAAAGACAAGCCAAGTGGTGCAGACCACCCCACTAAACACTATTCCAGTGTGATTAATGTTGGCGGGGGGCGGAGCTTCAGAGGGAGCAGCCAATGGTACCAACTCTAGTTGTGTGGTACCAAAGGCGGAGGTGTTTTTGTTGTGCCATGTCCGCTAGGTGGGGAGGAGTGCCCTCAACCAGCCTGAGACCCCAGCACCGGCCTCCGCCTCCCTGGCCTCACTGACGGCCGAGGACCTCCTCAACAGCAACGGCTGCCAGCCCCAGCCAGCCGCACTTGCCCTCCCCCTCCCCCTGACCACGCCCAGCCGCTCCTCGGCCCGCCAAGCCCTGGGGGTGACCGTGGTGAGGCAGCCCGGCCGCAGGGGCCCCGGGGACCTGGTGCCCGAGCCCCTGCTGTGCCTGCGTGTGACCCAGCCCTCCGCCATGCTCAGCTGCCACCACCGCAAGCAGAGGATGGAGCTGTCTGTGTTCGACGTGGCACTCAGGGGCGTCGCCTCCGACTACAAGTGCCTGGGTGAGTCAGGGGTCCTCCCTCCTCCGGGTGGCGCTGTCTGGGAGTGGCTAGCCCAGTGTTAGCTCTAGTGATTTTTGGAAGGGGGAGGGGGACTTTTCACCCTTTATGCAAACCAGAACAACCCAGCGTTCCATGTAAGACAATGGATTTCACCATAGTGTATTCCATTATTTCTCTCTGGGTATTTTGAGTATATTGCATAAATTCCATCCCTGTCTCTCATCTGGACCTCTCTCCATCTGACCTGTCTCTCCTCCTGACCTGTCTCTCTATCTGACCTGTCTCTCCTCCTGACCTCTCTCTCCTCCTCTCAGACCCAGGCAAGACTCTTCCAGAGTCTCTGGACTACAACGTGGTCTGGCTGCAGACAGTAGCAGGCGAGGCCGACAACAGGACCGGAATCCCTCCGCCTCTCCTCTGCCTGCAGATGAAAGACTTCCTTAACGGACCAGGTGGGACACACACACGCAAACACACACACACACCAGGGCTGCAGACCGCGACCAATCAGTCGCATTTTGCGACTATTTCTTGTTTAAGTGTGACTTGTGGGCTGCCACTTCACAATTTCAGTTTGAAGAGGCGCTGTCCGCTCCACTACCGCACTCAAACAAAAGGTCCTTCCTTTCCACAACAGAGCAAGTAGCCTACATAATGTTCTCCTCAGTCAGACAGGTGGAGGATTACGACCCCGAATAGCTAGGAAAAAGGTATATGTAACAAGCCAACATGAAATTATATCGATGTTCCAGTTTAAACATGAGCAATGTTCTCCATTTATACTCATGGCTGTAAAGTCAGTACCGTAGTAGTCACACCGACCTACGTATGCGAACCAAACCAGCGGCTATAGAGGTGGCAGACCAGGCAAGAACCTGCGTTCACATTCTCACAATTTTCTAATGAAAAATGAGTAGCCTATAATGTAGTACATGATTGTTGTAGTAATTCATAACCTATTTTGTTTTGTGTTGGACCTTCAGAGTCCTACAAAAATTAATGTCGCTAAAAATAAAGTCTAAATTCAGTCGGTTTCCCTGTGTTGTTTGTTTATGTAGCATAAGTAGCTTGTTGCTAGCTAAACTATGGAAATACGGTAAAATATAATTAATAAACATTTGCTTTTCAGCAGACATGATAGCTGCATTACAATTGCTGCAGTCTTGCATTAATATTAGAAAGTGTGGAGCAGCCAATCATCATATTAGAAAGTGTGCACATGAACACCAGAGCTGTAGATGGCATGTTGTCTGTTGTGAATGTGAATTTACGCGTACTGTAATCCATAGATTAATATGATTATTTTAAGCCACTTTATTTAACATAAGTGGCTGGAGGAGATGCAGACACACAACTAATGAGTGTGCATGTTGAAAAGCACAAGGCCTAATGCCGTAGGCGTAGCCTACAAGATGCGGTAGAAAGGGAATGTCTTCTATGTGCGTAATATAGGCAATGCGGCCCGTCCACTGGAAACTTACCATGCTAATTACAATACAAAAATAAAAACGGGTGCGACAAAGTCATGTGCTAGTGCGACCAACAGAGAAGGTTGGTAGCACCGGTGGGATAAGTTAGTCTGGAGCCCTGCACGCACGCACACATGTTAGAGCATAGCCACGCCTGCACACGTACACGAGAAAGAACCCACGCGTGCGAGATGCACACCCCGACACAGTGATTTAGTCCTTAGCAGCATCCGTTTCACATGCGATCCATATCAAAGAACGTGTCCACTGCTGTGAAGCAGCACGAGCATGACACACACACACACAACCCCAACAGAGGCCAACACAAAGGGCTTCTCTTCTGCTGTATGTACACACTATGAGTAAGTGAAGCTTGTGGCTCTTCACTGCAGGATAGCACTTATATCACTCACTGTATGAGACCACAAGCTCCTGTGGGGTTACGTGTGCATGTGTGCGTGCGTGTGAATCAGCATGTTTCCTGTGTGTTAGTCTTCCACATGGATCTCTGCTTTATGTTTCGAACACTATGGTATCCATAGCTGCTAGATGAGGCAGGCTCGACTCCATAGCTGCACACAGGAAGGAGTGAGTGGGCACGCTGTGAGGGGCTGTGAGTGTCTGGATCCCAGGGAGGGTTTGTTGGGAGTGGGTGCGTAGGCACAGGACGTCCGTCGGAGTTGGAGGTCAGCTTCCTGAACCCAGCAGGCCACTGCGCACATGAACACATGTGCGCGCAGACACACACACACGCACACGCACACGCACACACAGGAGCAGCAGCGTCGTTTCACATATGGTCGCAGTCAAAGTGTGCACACACAAACTCACACACTTTTTTTTTAAGCGTACTTCTAGCCAACTCAGGCCGCCCTTCCTCTCGTCAGCTGGGAGCGGAAGGCTCGGAGCTCTTAGTGTCCACCTGGAATCACACAGTCACAGCACGGTTCGTCCCCGTGTGCATGTGTTCCCATCTGGAAGCCCCAGCAGACACCCACGTTCATATTCCACTAGACCTATCATCGAAGCGTGAGTAGCACCCCATTATCTACTACCATGCGAGTGACGTAATATGTTTGTCCACCACCTGCTTAAAATACAGTGTAGTACATATTTAGCGTGGTTTCCAGAGGATGAGCGTGCCATTTGTTGGCGCACTGCTTCCTGTAATGTCATTATTACCAGCTTTTCTCTTACTGTTTGTCAAGATAATTACTATAATGAGGTCCATCTGATTTTACTGTGCAGTGGAAATGATGGCGGTGCAATCAGTCCAGCCAGGTGTTTACCTTGACCTATTAAAAGAGCTATCCTTGTCTATGTGGAATGGCTTCAATCATAAGCACACACACACGCAGAGATAGGATACAGGCACAGTGTGAGGTTTCCCTCAGGTCAAATGCTGTTGGAAACAACTAGAATTGACCACACATGCTACAGATTTTTCTGCGCCCACATTCGCTTACTCACAAATGCACACTTTTAGAGCTGAAGCAAGACGTCCTCGATCCGCTGCGTTGTTTGGCTCCAGGGGAGCTCTTGCTGGGCCTGAGATGTGAGTGGCTTTAAAGGAGGCTTTAAAGCAGTCATTTCATGCTCCTTTTCGCTTGTTGACACAGTTCCTTAACTTCTCAATGCAATGTAGTTGACAAGTTTAGGTGACAATACCACATAGATTATGTGGAATAGCATCATATGTTTTCAGTGCCTGTTGCTTTAAATTTAACAAGCCACTGCCAACCCCGCCCCAACTTTCTCGTAGCTGTGCTTTACTGCTGACTGCTAGCACTCAAAGTATATCTACTCACACATAAATATAGTTTTATGGGTTTTGAACAACATATGGTTTATTTTCAGCAGTGTTTTCAAGGTGTTAATATTGCGCATTTATTCTGCCTCGCCTTCCAGATCGAGCATACATAAAATTGTATGCTGAGACTGCCATCAAAGATGTAGTCAAATGTCAGTTTTTCTGCAGGGGTTATCTAGAGTATGTACCATGGGGTGTTGGCTACTGTAATATTGTCTGTAAATAGCATGCATAGTCTAATGTCCGGTGATCATTGAAATCTGAAGTCTGTGGCTTTGTGTGGCCCGCTCGGGGCTCAGAGGAAGTTCCATCTTGATCTCCGTGACTCAGTGCCCGCACTTGCTGTTTTTCTTTTCGACGCATGGAGGCAGAGCTGCAGCTACACTTCCATGGTACCGTACTCATCCAGGTTGGATATCCGGTACCATACTGTACAAAAACCAATACCGTCATGTTTTCCGAATTTTGGCATCGACTTGGTACCGAAGTATCTGTTCTCGTGACAGCCCTACCAGTTAATGTATCAAAAACTAGATTTTACAGATTTGGCTATCTGCAAATGTTGATCATTTAACTTTTTTTGTGTACTGGCGATAAACATCAGTTCCTTAGGTTGTATGTTTTGCTGAATACTATGTAGGTGGCCATATCCTCATAGGGGCATTACCAAACAGTAGTAATATACGTAGCATATATTTTTTTTTCTTACATGCCTGTTTCTTCGCCTCTTTTCCTTTTATGGCAAATACAGACTAGGGATCTAACAGTCCACGTTGAAAGGCCAAGTACTCGTGTCACATCGACATTGCTAATGCCAAAACCATCTAGAAATACTTGGTTTTCATGGAATTGAGTTCCAAGTGGAAAGATGGAGAGAGCAACAGAATCAAATAGTGCTTAATGTGCTAAGCTAAAGAGGCTAAGCATTAATTTTCACAGAACAGAGTAGGGCAGTTATAGCGTGCTAAATATTTAATAATACACTAGAGAATTTTACTTCTGTTGTTGCTTCTGGCGCCATCAATTGTGTCTAAGTGGATTCTTCGCAAGAGTCCACTTATTGATAAACTTAAGATCAGTACGTTCCCAGTTTAACAGCAGGGTTTACTGACGAGCGACAAACTGCTAAGCTCCTTCCACAAACACTTAACACATGTTCCACAGAGTTGTATAATGTTGTCCCTTGTTGTCTAGAGCAGTAATTCCCAGCCTGGGGTTCAAGCCTCCCTCTGGGGGGCGCTAGATCTTATTGGCTTTGAGGTCAAACATGCATTAAAATGTTTCACTATAATTGTATTGTGAAATGTAAATAAAATGTCAATTTAAAATGTTATTAAAAATATTAGCTTATAAATGACAGAGAAATGTTTAAGCAGTAGTTTAATTCTTCAAATAAATGTGCACATTATCAGCAGGGGCGGGTCATCTTGTTCTTCTTCTTTTTTTTTTTTTAAGTGGGGGGGGGGGGCAAACGAGAGAGGTTGGGAACCACTGATCTAGAGCCCTGATGAGTACAATGTAAGGGAACGTGAATATGGAGGGGAGGGAGAGGTTGCGCCAGCCAGGGACATGACAGTAGTGACAGAAGGAGTGATTGATGGGAGGAGGAGGGTATCCGGAGCAGAAAGATCCTGTGCATGCCTTTGTTGCTTTCACACATGGTTCATCTGTATGTGTACGCATCTCAGTCTCTCCTTGTGCCTTTCTCTGCGTGCGTGAGCGCGTGCGCGTGCGCGAGCGTGTGTTTGTGAGCCTGCTTTGATTTGACAACATTTCACATTCAATCCGCTTCAGCCAGGCACAAACGGAGGCCAGACCTGCTGCAAGGCCGTTTCTCTCTCTCCCTCGCACACCCTTTGTGTGTGTGTGTGTGTGTGTGTGTTTACAGCAATGTGCTTGTAATTTCACCAGCGTTTACTCGCTGCACAGCACAGTGGGGCCAATCAAAGCCGCTCTCCCAAGGATGCCGGGTGGGAAACACTTGTAACATGTGTACTGTAAACTGGCTTTGGTTTCAACGCTGACCATCACACACGCTCATAAACACGTACAAGTACACTGGAGAGACACTAGAGAGCAGATGACAGGTTTGTTCAGCACCGGGAGGGTTTAGGGCTCAAGGCTTGACTATCTCATCAAGCACACACACACACACACACAGCCTATGAAGGGGTCAATAAGCGGGTCAAAATAAGTAAGCGCTACCAGAGAGGAGCGTATGCGAGCCGCCCTTCACAGAGAACGCAGCAGGTGATAGATTAGCTAGAACAAATTGTAGCCATTACCCTGCGGGGCTCCCTGGATCCCGTCAAGCCTCGAGAGCACAGGGACGTTGTCAGTTACTGTATACAAGCCCCGTGCCCTCCTCAGAACCTGTCCATAAGCGCTCTAATTTGAGTCAGATGGCACCTCAAGTGTGTGTCATTGGCCCTACCTGGCGAGAGGCATTTTTTTTCTTTTCCCGGACCGTCGGTAGGAATGTGAATTCCCTTGAGGAAACCATCACTCCGTTTGAGAGAGAGACACACACACATACATACACGCGCGCTCTACAGAAGGACCCTGTGTAATTTGACACACTGCCAACTGTGTCTGACACAGGCAGTCTGCAGTCAAAGAGTCAAGCATGAGAATCGGCTGAAGATATCAAAGGTGGGCAGGAATGAAGGCACTCACACACACACACACACACATGCACATGCACACACACACACACGCACACACTCTCATACACACCCTGGTAGGTTCACAGCAGGGACACAGTCATGCATGACCTCGCCATGAGAGAAAGCACAATAACCTGTGCGGCAGCCATATTTGATCTTCCACACGTCTACATTGATGTGTGTGTGTGTGGGACCTTGATCTGGCCCTTTCCCCGGTGCTAATAGAGGCTGACACCTGAGAAGGGGGCCAACATGTGATTCCCCCTCAGCCTGTTCACATTAGGCCTGTTCCTCGGAGGTATGTGGAACTCCAGCACACGCCCAGTCCACCTCCAGTCTGCGGGCCGCTTGCTCCCAGCATGCCCTCTGCTTGACAGCCCTCGGCTTTTT
The DNA here is from genome assembly GCA_027564835.1 of Typhlichthys subterraneus. NCBI lineage: Eukaryota > Metazoa > Chordata > Actinopteri > Percopsiformes > Amblyopsidae > Typhlichthys > Typhlichthys subterraneus. Next base: position 10,460 of record JAODUH010071746.1, read on the forward strand.
TAAATGCACCGTTCTTTCCACGGCCAAAGCCAAGATATTCCTCACATAAAAACTGTGTGTGTGTGTGTGTGTGTGTGGATGGCCATATCAATTCACAAAAAGTCAGTGATGTCGATTGTGCAACTGTCACCACCCTGTTTAATACTGACCAGGTTATGTTGTAGGTTATGTTGCCAGGTACAGCATAATATAAACGCTGTTATTGGTAGGCGACTACGAGGGGTTAATCCTTTCCCCAGGTAATCCCGGTAGTCGAGTTTCACAGCCTTGAAGAGGTGCGTATGGTTGAAAGACGTGTTCCCTGCTAGTATCGAGTTCTATCTCGATGCGGTATAATAAGGATTTGTGGCTCAGGCTGTACAACTTATAAGTCTGTCATGGCTTGTAAATAGCTGATGCCTTTTTCTTTCTGCTGTGAGGTTTTAGTTTCAGCTGTCTGTGCATCCATGGCCTGGATAGTGAAACCACATGGAACATCCCTGTAAAGGCTGTCCTGTGTACACACACTCACACACACTGTGTTCCAGAGAAAGCCTAGAGCTTCGAAAAATGACACGTATATGCTCGACATGGGGTCGCGCAAGGTTGTACGTTTGAGCTCCAACATGTCACAGGTCACCTCTGTAAGCGGCCACACTGTGCTTTCTGTTAACGTTCGGATTAGCTGTAGGCTGCACTTTGTTCTGTTTGCAATTGGTCACAGTTTGACTCTGTGAAATAGCTTTGGGTGAGACTAAACTCAGATGTTATGACTTTTATATTGACAAAATACAGATTTTGAGCAGGAATGGGACACTAGCCCCCTTGTGGCAAAATACAAATATTACACAGGTCAAGCCACTAAATGTACCCAGAACAGCATGCAACTCAGGACATACCGTACAGGCTACAGGTACTATTGTCACCTATAATCCCATATCTTGGTCTGGGAGTCATGACGACTGGCTCCTGTCAGGCCTGCCAGGTTAAGTGAGGGTTAAATATGGCTTTAATATGGATGCTGGTCAGTTTCATTGAGCTGTATCCATATAGTGGGTTGCTTTTCTGTCCAGGTGGGCTCCTGACAGTTTAAGCAGATAGTATAACACCGCTCCCCCGCAGACAGTACAGAGCGGGCCGGGGAGGACCCGTAATCCGGCCAGAGTCTCAGAAAACACAGAGGAAGAGATAGATGGCTAAATGAAAGAGGAGTTCAGTAGAGAGAGAGAGAGAGAGACCTCCTAGGAACCTGGACGCATAGCGGCACATGGTCTATTAAGTCCACCACTGGAAAGTTTTCTGGTGATAATTCAACTGGAAACGATAAGCTACAGTGCAACAGCAGATTCCACCTACAATATCTCTCCTCCAGAACCCCCCTCCCCTCCCGTCCCAACACGTGCCTCACTTCCACCAGATTAGACCAGAAAGCATCCTCAGGGCAGGCACTGCACGGTTGTGTGTGTGCGTGCGTGTGCGTGCGGCTTGCTTCTCTTGGCAGCACTCACTTCCACATGTCATGCAGTGCTTCTACCTGGGAAGGCGACACGGGGTGGGTTAAACCCCTTAAAACCCTCTAAACACCGGTGCCTTGATGGGAGCATGAAAAACAGCTGTGCTTGTTTTCAGTGGGCTCGCAGCAGCCCCTCCATCTCCCCATCCACCCTGACCAAGTGGAAAAAACTGGATAATGGAAGTGGTGTAAAACGGCATGAAGTTAATTCATCTGTCCGTGTGAATCCCAGTCAAGTGTTTGACGTTTGGAGCGGAATATGGAGGAAGAGAGCATAGGATAGGATAGGGCAAAGTCCAACATTATGTGTTTGGCATGGCAAGACATATTGGGCTATTGTGTCGTGTTAGGGTGTCACGGTGTGTGTGTGTGTGTGTGTGGTTGTTACGGTGTGTGAGTGCGTGCGTGCATGCGCGAGATGAGAGCAGGCCCAGCTGTGTTTTCAACAGATCTGACTGGGTGAAGCGGGTGGACCTCAATAGTGTGATTTATGAGACGTTGTAGCGTGCAACAACTCACGACTGTGACACCACAAAGTCCTCTCGCTGCATACTGTAGAAAAACTTCACATAAGATCAGTCCAAAACAGACCTGTCTAGTTTATACTCTCCAACTGTCAGGACTCGGGTCTCAAGTTGGGTCGGCCTGGAGTCATAACTATTTTTTTTGTTTTCTGTTATTACTTTGGTATGAAATGTAAAACTCCCAGAATCGCCCCGGCAAAGGATAAATAATTTGTCACTTTATGGCCAGCCATAAAAAAAGTGATCATACTGTAGCTTCATATCCCTCATATCCGCGTTCGTGAATGTAAGAAATATGCGGGGCTTGAAAATCATTCACGGAGCCCGTGAGAGCGCTAGCAAGTCAATGCATTACTCTGCGTCCTCCCCCCTGGGTGAGGTAACACACATCTCCCCCTGTTATAAAGTCATGTTTTTATCACCTGCCCCAAGCACCCCCATCCCCAATCGTCTCACCTCCTCATCTCACCACTTCATAAATGTAAGTAATAGTGAGCCGATGACATACTCCCTTCTCCTAGGGAGATCGACGCAGCATCATAATATGCCAAACATGAATATATACAGTATATCTGGGTATTATTCCAGGGGGCTGCAGTTAAATCAACACTGAGCTTGCATTCGTTGAGTTGTGCGTGTGGTCATGTGCTTTACAACAGACCAATTGTGCATTTACTGCCCGTTTACAAGCTGATGCCGCCGCGGTATATTTCGAGCCACGTTAGCATTCTATTCATCTCAGGAAAAGCCGTTGGAGCGTAGCCTGCCTGCGCACCTGGCAGGGCCAGCGTTCTCCTCATTCATCCTGACAAACCTGAGCTCCACTGGATGTAGCAATACCTCACATCACCTGAAACGCTGCCTCTCTCCGTTATCCCTGGTGGATGGTGAGAAGGTAACCCTGGATGGTGATTTAGTGTTGTCGCTAACGCTTATGCAGTGGGAGTATTGGGGGAGTATGTTGTTGTGTCAAATTCATATTTGCAGACACAGCGGTTTTCACGGTTCCTCTGCCTTCCCTCCCCCTCTCCTCCCTCCCCCTCCTCAGCCGAGCTGAACGTGGAGCTGTCGCGGCCCCTCAAGATGAGCCCCACGCTGGCTAAGCTGGAGCAGGCCAAGGCCTACCTGAAGAAGGTGTTTCCCAGTCCGGCGTGTGAGGCTCCCAGTAAGGCCTCCTCCCACACCACCCCAAAATCCTCACCCTCCAAGTCTCACCGCCAGGCTCCGGGAAAGTCCCGCAGCTTCGGAGAGCTGCCCTGCTCTTTCCACAAGGTGACCCTCCGCACCGCCCAGATGGTGGTCGTCATGGAGACAGAGGCTCACCCGAAGAAGCCCAGCGTGACGGTGTCGGTGTCGGCCATGTCGGGAAGCCTAATCATGAAGCCTGGGCCTAGGCTGCACGGTAAGGGGGGACCTGGCGTACCTGAATAGTCATGGTGGTGATAATGCTTTCCAGGACTCAGCAGCTATGTAGCAGAGACCAGATTGTCACTGTGTAGCCAATCAGCAGTTGTTTATCATTACAGATTACACTTTATTAGGAATGAGCATTTAATGCGGTTGCCTAGGAACGTGTTTTGTTGAACAGATGTTCGTGGGGTTGAATAAATAGAATCTAAATCCGTTCCAGTTCTGCGGTCATAACGCACATGGCGTTGCAGAGGTCTTAGTCGGAGTTTGTGTTCCAATGCAAAGAATCAGTGTAATACTTGTTGAAATACAGAATACAGGTCCTTCCTTTCCTCTCTGAAGAAAGCGCAAACATCCCAAACACTGCCATCGTTTAGTGTGCACTGTCTGTCCTTCCAGAGATATTTGTGAATGCACATATGCTGAGCACTGTAAATACATTTCTGCTTTTAATATCACCTGCTAATCCTGCTCTTTACACACACTCAGTCAGCCCGCACGCAGGGCTTGCCAGTATACTGTAACGTGATATGTTTGTGTTAGTCCTGGAACTTAAGCTTTGATGAGGGTGCGTGTGTGCAGGAGCGGGTTGGACAAATATATATTTGTGTGTAACGAGAGGGCCTTGTGTTTGTGTTATGTTCGTGTGTGTGTGTTAGAGGGAGAATTGTTTGTTTTTTGTGATCGGACCAAACCCAGCCCTTCATTAATACCTTCTATTATCCAGCAGGCATATCAACCTTTCCAAGAGCACTAATCAGAGCTACTAATGCTATTGTAAATTAAAAACCTTCCAGTTCCTCCTTACCATTTCCTGCGACCACCGCAATTTGTTCTAACAGAGGATCAGATTCTGTTATTTATTTTATTTATTATGTTGGTGTTTTGTTCACTTGCACAGCACAGAGGAAATGAGGGCAGAACACGGTGCCGGTAAACGCCTCGGTTTTCCAGAGCCGTTCAGCATCCCGACTGTTAGGGCTTAAAAAAAAAAAGGCTTGGATAAGGCTGGAGCTGGAACTCCCTAAGCGCTTGCATCTGTTTTACAGATGTTGTCATATAGAGTTACTTCAGATAAAGTGATTGTCGACGTTTGTTTTTAATTGAAACCTCAAACAATTTGCACTCTATTTACGTAAATCTGCATAACTGCACGGTGAGACAATGCACAGCACTCCGCTTTCGTCCACGTTTGATGTGTTGACTTTGATAAACACGTTTGAAAGCGCTGCTTTCCACCAGCTCAGTGGAAGAACCAAACAGACTTCAGAGACGATTGAGTCGATATGAAAGGTTAACACTCGCACTGCAGTTTAAGATCGTTCTAATTTTAGCCGTTTCTTGTTGAATACACCATGGACCTTTTTAGAAGACATCTATCATAGGGATTTCTACCTATTGTTTACAATACGCAGCAAACAAATTAGCGGGAAGCAAACACACTCTTCGTCTGTGCATGTTTTTTTCTTCAACCACAGCAAATTGCTTTACTCAGGAAAATACTATTTCATTGGACACACTGTACATAGTGTACTGTGTGAATTTGGGGTCTGGGGCAATGGTGTTTGAGTCCTGTTGCAGTGTTTCTTGCTAGACTGGGAGTGCTTTGGGGTAAAACTATTATTTTCCTAGGGCCTGGAGAGCACAACAGTGCAGGCGTCCATTCTGAGGAACTATAGTATCGGCTATAAAACCTAACGTTGTCACCATGTGCAACAACAACAATGTTTCATCCAGCCCAGCTTTAAAGGTTCTGTGAAATACCTGAGGATAATGATACTGCTGCGGCCCTATAAAAACAGGTGACAGCCAGCTCTTGGTCATGTCCCTCAGAGCATTTTTTGAGTATTTGTGAGCTGTTGGTGGCGTGGCACCTGTAAATACATTGTTGCTACGTTACGGAGGATTACAAGTATTTTGGTTTCTCAATATTTCCATTGAGAGAAGAAAAAAAAAATGTTTATTGCCCAGCTACAGTTGTTAGTTTTTGTTGGCTGTGTATAACTTTAGCGCTCCCATAGATCTTTGTCACAACACACACACACACACACACACACACACACACACAACTCTCCCAGCAGGATTCTCCAAATAGTGTTTCCAGATTTGTTGCCATCAGACAGAGACAAACTGTCTCCCATTACGCAGACAGATCGGCGGTGACAATAGATGTATCCACCGACGACGCAGCCTCGCTGCCTCCATCACTCACCAGTCACCACCTCCCCGGGCCCCTCCAACGCCGCTCCGTGCCTCTGGAAAACGGACACCTTGGAATTTGATGATGATAAAGGTTGGGGGATTCGGCGTTCCGTTAAGGTTTTCGCTCGTTGGGGCCGCAGCAATAAGTCAGCGGGAATGACCCTCATGGGAGAGAGAGGCCCCGTACGTGAGAGATGTGAGGCCTGGGGGGGGGGGGGGGGGGGGGGTTTA
>JAODUH010071767.1:0-16315 GCA_027564835.1 Typhlichthys subterraneus
CTCTCTCTCTCTCTCTCTCTCTCTCTCTCTCTCTCTCTCTCTCTCTAGCTCACTCGCTCGCTATCTCTGTCTGTCTGTATGTCTGCTTGTCTGTCTCTCCCGCTCTCATCCCCTCTCACCCCCCCCTCTCTCTCTCTCCCCATGGTCCTCTTGACATTGGATATGTTACATTTGTCTAAAAATAATAATAGACCAATTTCTGGTTCCTATATTTAGTGGGGCCTCGCTTGTGAAATGAGATGAAATGAGAAAAATATGGCCTGGGGGGCTGATTACCTTCACTGGACCCCAGGCACATGTGGACACATGCAGGCCAATACAGGTGTAATCACACATGCAAACACACACACACACACGCATACACACACCAGCTCCTGGTTCAACTGTCCTCTCTCTCTCTCTCTGTGTGTCTCTTGTTTACATTACTACAGTGTGTCTCTCCAGGCAAGGCCAATCACAATAGCCCAGTAAAAATGATTCTGAATTTGGTTTGTAAAAGCTAGCAAATCGTTAATTTGTGCTCGCGTACGAGTGCGTATGTGTGTGTGTGTGTGTGTGTGTGTGTGTGTGTGTGTGTGTGTGTGTGTGTGTGTGTGCACGCGCTCATTTGTAGTCACTTAATCGTTGCATTGTGTGCTTGTTTATGAATATGTGTTTATGTGTTTACTGCAATCAAGCTGAGATTGGGATGTTCAGAAATAAATGAGGCAACACATAATGATGTGCGTGTGTGTATGCATGCGTGTGTGTGTGTGTGTGCGTGTATGCATGCGTGTGTGTGTGTGTGTGTGTGTGCGTGTGTTTATTATTTCAGCATGAGTTATGGGGGGCAGCCGTCAGAGTTTAAGCAGAGAGTCACGAAGAGGGAGAGAGACATTTATCACGGAGGTGCTTAATCTGCTCTCTTGGGACGCACACACGCACACACGCACTCACACTCAACAGGAATGTCATTTTTTTTCAGCCTTGATTTCAGAGCACCATTCATTCACATAACATTTAATATTGTAAATATTTATCCAGTAAAGAGTACTTTACTTACCATGTCTGACTGCCCCTTGGGGACCCGATACTCAAAGGCAGGGGTCCCATCTGAGTCCAGGAATGCTATTTTATTGGGACGGCCCATTCTGTAGGGAAGAGGTTTTTTACGTCAGATGAAATGTGCATATGCATAAATGTGTGTATGTGTGTGTGTGTGTGTGTGTGTTACAGTACCTCTGGTAAGTGATGGAGAAGGCCAGGCTAGTCCTAGTGAGGGAGAAGCGGGCCCTGGCCACACCACTGGAGCTGGGCAGCCAGGACTCTGTCAAGCCTGTCAGCACGGCCACAAAATCTGCACAAATATACACCATTATAAATACCTCATGACACGCATTACTGTGTTGTCCCATTGCTGGGACTGGGAATGTGTCTCTGTGTGTACGTGTGTGTGTGTGAGTGGTGGGGGGTGGGGGCGGGTCCTCAATCAAATAGGGTGCCTTTAACGTGTACTAAAATGTAAAGAATTAAAATAACTTTACTGTAGTGAATCTGAAAGAGGATACAGAAGGAGGGTGTGTTTTAGTTGTGTGTGTGTGACAGAGACAGAGATGTGTGTTCCTGCTGCTTCCCCTCACCTGTACGGCTCTCCCCGGGAGCCATGTCCTCAGAGCTGAGGTAGGAGCGGTCATTGTAGGACTTGTGCAGGTCGTCCTCCTTCTCCTTGCCTTTCTCGTGGAAGTACTCAAAGCCGTCCAGCAGGGACTCCATCTGCTTCCTGTCCTCCTCTCCTGCAGCAGAACAGGACATGTAAGGGAGAGGATTAGCAGGGATACAGATTCCTGCACAGCACCTTGAGCTAGACAGTTTGCCGTGTAACACTACATTGTACCATGAAAAACAAACGTAAAGGGACTGCGCTTTTCTACCCGTCCGGCCACACAAAGCGCTTTACAGAATTGCCTCACATTCATTCATTCACACACACGGTCAGGTCGCAGCCATGCAAGGTGCCTCCTGACCGGTCGGAGAGGTTAGGTGAAGGTGCTTTTTATTATCACATACATATACATGTAACTCATCACTCAAGGGAGCAGTGAGCAGCACTGTGCAGTGCCCAGGGACCCGGGACCAACTCCAGACCAAGAGTCAAAAACTGCAGCTTGTTCAAGGACCTTTCTCGTCAATTTTCGAAGCGTTAGAAAGCCTTTGGCGTTGTAGGATGAAGACTTCGGTCATTGACTGTTACAGCAAGGCTATGGAGTTACCATAGTATTAGTAGTATTAGCTCCTGGTTGTAGATAAGTACTCAATATGCAATCGTGACATAAATAAAATATAATTACTTGAAATCATAGGCTACACAGCATACACCGAAATATAACTTATAACTTATAATAAAATTATATTTTACCTGGTCCACTTGCCGTATAGAATCTGGCAATACCAACCCAGTGAACCCCAATACCCCAAAATATTATGAAGTACTTTCACAGATGAGGCATGCAGAGCCAATGGACGACTTTGTCTCCCAGTAAATAAATGCATAAATGCTGTGATGGGGGTGTATATACAGATCAGGCTGTGATGGGGGTGTATATACAGTCACAGTCAACGACAGCAGAGCGCAAGGAGCCTGTGTAAGTGTCCTGACACACGCTTCCTGTCAATAAGGCCACCTGTCTCCGAAGACGAGCTGGGCTAGCAGAACCCTCAAACGGGCTGAAGGATTAAGAGTGACACCGGCGACAGGTCCCCACAATGGGCTGCTGTTTCACACACTGACCTGCAGCCTGATGTAATGTGCCTGCCTTCATGCCTGGGCACACTCTCACTCACACACACACTCACATGCACATGCACACACACACACACACACACACATGCACGCACACACACCTGCACACACACACAGGCACCCACACTCTCACACACACAGCCGCACACACACACAAATGCGCTCACGCACGCACAGGTGGAAAAAACACTCATGCTTGCTCCACACTACACTTTATTTCTCCAAAGCCATTTAGTGACAGGCTGAGCTGTCTATTTTCTTTCCCGAGTCGTGTTGGCTCGCTGCCCCTTTTCTCTCCTTGCACGCACACACACACGCGCACGCACGCACGCACTTGCGCGCGCGCACGCACACACACATACTCACTATCCTCTCTCCTAAAGCTTCTGTGTAGTGTCACTCTCACTTTGCCCCACTCAGTTACACTGTATCTTCAGGTGCAGTACTTACACACACACACGCACACGCACACACAGACACCACTTATACAAATATACTAAGAGCGTTTGTGCCAAAGCTAAGCAAGCATACTCACCCTTTTCTTCAAACTTGACCACAACGCACTGCGCTCTCATACACACTACTGGACACATTCCATTTCATGCACCCACACACACACACACACACACAATACATACACCAGTGATATAGGCCATAGACCTTCACTTTCCTTTCCATAGCTGCTGTATAACTCATAACTACTCAGCCTTAAGACTCTCTGTGTCTGTGTGTGTATGTGTCTGTGTGTGTGTGTCACACCAACACACAGAAATGAGAGATGGGAGAGAATAGAGAGATGGAAGAGAAGGGGTCACGGTGGGCAGCCAGCCACAAGGCGTGCGTCAGGCCTACCTTTAGGGCAGGTCTTGCAGCAGTGACCAGGTAGCAACAAGGGCTCATCACAGTTAGGCTCTGGACAGTCCTGCTTGATGTTCTTACAGTTGACCTTCCCAAACACCTTGCCACGGCGAGCCTTTTGCTGCACAACACCCAACACACATCATTACCGGAGGCTTTGACAGGGAATTACAGCTGTTATCGTTACCATAGCAATAGTTTAGATGGCAATCAAACCACAGGGATATCTAATTAAAATCATTCAGTCTATCCCATGCGTACAAGTACTATCATGTCATGTCAAGGCTACAATGCAGTGTTGGTTACTTCTGCTGCCAGATGACTGTATTTGGACAAATGCCTAAAACAACCTGTTTTGAAGGCCATCTACAAGGCATATAGTGTATGAGTAGAAAACTAGTGTTGGTATAGGGAGACAGAAACGTACCGGTTCGCAGTAACACTGGACACAGTGCATGACTCCAAATGGCTCCCCCAGATCTGGATGCCACGTGTCCTCCAGAGAATAGAAGTGACCTCCAAATGAACATCCTGCAAGACACGTTTCTGATTATAAAGAGACCCAAGGCGTTTAATAAGTGCACCATAGATAATATTATAATATTGTTACCGTGTTTGAAGTGCATCCAACACCACATGGAATTTGATAAACAAATGTGTTGCAACGTAATACTGTGGACTGAGGCATGGCACATAACTGTATAATTCATCTCAGAGTGAACATGAATATCATATCTTTGGTGAGACCAGATTTATTTGTATGGTGTCAAATTGTCATGAAATCCTATCTGCAGTATACCAATTTACCTTGTGCTCATGGCCGGATGAGCCCTAGACCACAGCCTATTGGCTGGACTTAATTGACAAATGTAAGTCTAATTGCAGCTTTACAAAGGGTGTGATGTCCAAACTGATGTTTTGTGGCAGGACAAATATTTGTGTGCACAGCTCTTTCCTCTGACGCTTGAAAGCAAATACATTATTTAAAAGGTTAGAGACAATGACTTGAAGCCCTGTGTTCCCCCGCTGATGTTCCTGTCCTCTTAATATTCAGGGACCATGCATGCAGGGACAATTGCTGGTACAGAGCCAGTATGGCTAGTAGGCCTAGTCTAAATGGTATAACTCCATTGGGGACGTCTGTACCCAAGTCAATTGGCCTATTGGCTGTTTTTGGTCGCCTTAGCACTGTATACTGTGGAACCTGGTTCACATTATTCTTTCATTAAGTGTCTAAAGTTTAAACAGAACTATTTTAACGTCAGCCAGCTGAGAGTCGCATATCTTCGACGGGACGTTTTCTTACTAGAAATAAATAAGTCCTGGCAAAGTATACATCTCGCATAAGAACACTTGTAATGGAAAATCGATTGATTGCAGTTCTCCGTATTGCATGTAACCCAGTGAGCTTTGTGGTATTCCCATTTCTATTACGAACAGACTTGTAAAAATAACAAAGAAGCATGTGAACTCAATGGAACTCTCTGTGACTATGACTAAAATGTTTCCCGAAAGTTACTCAAGTAGGCATAATCGTCTTAGTCAGCAAGTTGAGGGCAGTTTGAGGAAACATCAGAGTGTTGGTGGTGGTGAAGGGGAGGGGGGGGTAAAATGGGTTGTGAAATGCCAGTTAGTTTAAACCTTGAGATTTATTTCAAAAACAGTAGACAGTATTGTTACCACACCTGCGGTTATACGTTACATTGGCGTTATAATAATAATAATAATAATAATAATAATAATAATAATAATAATAAAATAAATAAATAAACACAGTGGCATTTTACCTGCTAAGCCCTTGGAGGGAAGCGGTTCTCTCTCCGACTGGATAGGTAACGCAGGAACCTTGAGCCTTGAGGCCACTCCGAAGTGCAGCCACGCGTAACTCAGCATGCACAGCAAGGACCTGAGCGCACCGCGAGACTGCATTACGCTCGTTAGACGTGTCTGTATACTACGTCTCTCTTTTAACGCAAAGTAAATCTATTCCAGAGATGTGTACAGGTTTTTCTCTTTCTCTATCTCTCTGGATATTACGTTTTAAAACAAATAAACGTGTCCAGTGACGATTCGTTGTAAGTTAACGGCAGAAGTAGCGGCATGCAGTCTTGTCTACAGGAATTATTTTTATAGAATACGTCTATATAGCTGCCCAAAAGCTTTTGTGTGCAGCCCCAGTGCGAATCTTTGTGTTTTTATACTACCCTGACAGCTTGGAGCAGGCAGGTTGGGAGGGGTGAGAATTTGGTGGGGGCGGGTGAAGAGAAATGGGGGACGTTGGGGGGATGACGGGGGCTGGGGGGAAGGGGGGGGGGTCGGCATGAGGGGATACTGGGTCATTGACTTATGCAATGTAAAATGCATTGAACACCAATGGGAAATTGTAATATTCACCACATAATCAGTAGCGAATGACTAAATTGCTTGCCATATTGCAGTGTTGAGACCAAATAAAAATTGATGAAATACCTTGTAAATCGTTTAAGATTAGCCTATCTGGTCCTTCTACAAACCCGGGTGTCATCCCGCAGACCCTGTAGAACTGTTTATTTTTGGTTTGAATAAAGTCTTACCTGGCATAGACCTAAAAAGCAATTTATTGTGAGTTCAATGTAAACATATCTCATGGTTAAAGATGCGATAATCCATCTGCCCCAAACTCAGAGTAGCACTGTGCTGCTCAGTGCAAACAACAGTATTAAAATTATAAATCTGATCTGGAATTATCCTGATAAATATACGAGTTGAGCAAAAGGCTACTTCTTCGCACGCTCCCTTGAGGTGCAGAAAAAATAGTTTATAGTTCAAATATGCTGGTGCTCTTCATGCCTGATTTATCCTGTTTTTGGGTTCATGGGCCAGGCTTGTGTGAAATGTTTAGTTGCATATTAGTGATTTGATAAGGCTACTACTGTTTTATGGCCTATTCTGTCTGCATAACTAACAACTGCTACTACTACTACTATTAGTACTAATACTACTACTACTACTACTACTACTAATAATAATAATGACAATCGACTAGCCTAATAATATGTTAATATGACTGTATAGTGCATTGGAAATGTGGCTTCCATTTCCATCCCGGCGTCTGAATTCACACTCCAGTGAATCTCGACCTGAATGGAATCGATGATGGACTATTTGCACTTCATTATTGGGTGATAAGCGACGCTTTAATTTTATGCTGCACACGGTCGTTCATTAGCCAGACTGGAAAGCAAATTGTCGCTAACAAAACGCTTACCCATTCACACTGGATGTTATGAGACCATATAATGCAGAAAAATAGGATACTGGCTATCAGCAAATGGGCTCAAATAAGTCTTTTATCAAAACATGTTACATGCAATAATTATGCTTTTTAACATCAGTTTAGGGCTAGTTTGTGGAACAGATTAAACCTATAGGGACAGTCTACATACCTAAGATATGCAACTCTACATTTTAATAAATCGAGTCCACGAAATGTATTTATAACCATTATTTTATAGCTAATATTGTGCCTCTTGTTAATAGACGACTATCAAGAGTATGGGTACCCTATTCGTAGGCTACACTTGTATAAACAAAATCAAGATAAATCACAGGTGCATATTAGCAAGGTGTCAAACACCCGTATATTGTGAATCTTTGTTAATTGCATTCAATGACCCATTAGCAGAAGTCGCCCGTCTCACACTTACCTCCTCAAGAAATATATTGATTCTGACAAATGTAGTATCTTACCTGTCTTACATTTCCTAGTTTCGGCAATGTCTTTAGATTAATTCCACGAGTTCTTTGAACGAATAAACATCAAATGCGCAGGCATTTCCATATATTGAGTAGGTCAATTCCTCTTTTCCGTTCCCGGGGGAGCTACACAAAATTAGCCTTACAACAGAGTTGCAGGGCCCCGGCCACATCTTATTACCATCATTATCAGCATCAACATAACAGTGGCCATAAAGTCATCATGCCTATAGTTTAGTTGTTAGTTGCCATACAGACTAATGACCCTATTAGGTGACATACCCACCCTGTTGTGGGAAAATATAGTTTGACTATGAAGTTATGTCACATATAATACTTCAATTATATATAGGTCTATAAGACTATAAAGCTTTTTTATGTAAATGTCGCATGGAAGGGCCCCAATCATGAGCTAGGCTATTATTTAGATATACCATGGCTTATCTGAGTCGGGAAATATTTCGTATACCCGAGAGAAGCTTTCATGGTCATGTATTAGCTACCGGTCAACGTTTGCAAAATAAAGTCTAGTGGGCTATCATAATCACCCCGGTAAACGTGATGGGGAACAGGTGGTGAGGGGGGTTTAGGCGAACCGGTTGTTGGGACACATCTGCCAGGCTATCATCGTGCTCTCTCCCTCTCGCTGAATATTCACACCTCTCAGCCCGACCAACAAACAGGATGCGGTCCCCAATGTGTGCGCTAGTAGACTACGACGACCGACAGACAGGGGAGGGGTGATACAATTAAATACCTTGCATTTATGTATGCGCTGTGTCTGTAAGAGAAACCTAATACACAAGATGGTATATATGCTTGGAGTATCAGTCTGAACGCTAATTTGTGCTTTTAATATAGGCCTAATAAATGCAGATTGCATGATGTTCTTTTCATGCTGTCGGTTTAAAGTATATAGCCTGTATTTTGTCTATGTTTCTTTGAACAAAATTCCATTCAATTTGGGTAAAATTTCCTTTGAGAATAGGCTACGAGGCCGCCCATTGATAAAAACACAATATGGTGTTTCCAATTAGCCTACTCTATCTAGGCCCTGCTGGTCGAAGTAGTTAGTTCAAATTACATTAATTAAACGCTGTATCGATTTTATTGGTTCGTAATGTAAAGGCAGATTAGAAATTACTTCTGCTCTGTTAGCGTTTTTGTCCCATGAAAGTCGCACTGATTTTACCATAAGGAAGTGCAAACATTGTCAACAAATATCACACATGGCCAAACGCATTTCAAGCCTTATAATTGATCCCAATCTCTCATTCCTCACAAAATGCCAACTCTTTTGAAAAAGTATTTAGGGGGTTAAATTGAGATCAGTCCAGTCCTGTTTATAAATGTGAAATTGCTTCCACACTATTTTAAGCAGTTCTTGTAAATTTGATAGGCCCTAGATCTTATAGACAAACCTCTATCGTTTTTTGTTTGTTTATATTGTTGCTTGTAAATACCTCTAGACCTATATTAAACACCAACACAGTGTCAAACCAATTAGTGGTCTAAATGGCAACAGTCTAACAAGTCATCCTATATTGACTCATATTATTCTCACTTGTGCTTGACATTAAAGCCTACACTATATCAACAGTGCAATCAACTCAAACACATGTTGAAAATACCTTCATTGTTTTAAAGCAACAAGATTTATCCTCAACCAAGTGCATCATGATCATAGCTCTGGGTGTGCAACCACTGATTAATGTTTGTTTATGGGCTTTTTTCTTTTTTTAATAAGATTTACATTTCAGGTGGGCTGACCAAGTAGACTGTCCAATCATAAGATCACCAGTGAATGCAAGGTTATGAGTTAGGAAGAGGGGAACTCAACAATAATTTATTTAATCATATCAACCTGTCATAAGACATTATCACCCATTTCAACCAAACACATCACATGAGAGAATGTCAACATGAGGTTAAGCCTTTAGTATTCCAGTAAAAATGGCACAATTTCACTTGCCAGTAGTTAACTCAGTCAGAGGGGGGTAGATTTAGCATTTACCCCGTCCAAAAGCCTTCTCTTAGCTAATTTCTTTTTAACCAGTTCCAAGCCTGCTGTCTTCCAATTCATGCATGCAGTTCTCTCTTTCTGTCTCTGTTCTGCTGCTCTGTTTGTGCCTTTTGAAGTATCTGGGGTCCTGTGGTTTTCAAAGGGTCAGCAAAGGGCAACCTACTGTCCTATCGATGGCAGGCCGCGGGATAAATGTATGCTGCCACCTGTTCCCACTGCTCTGTGTCAACACGGCTGGTGTCACTGTATTCACACCTCGGATCTCACCCCCCGCTGCTTATAGTGCTACCTCTCACTCACACACCGCAATGTACGAGCAAATGCACACGCACGTTGTGGACTTGTGTGAGCGCGCACACACACACACACACAAACAGTGTCGAGCCCCTACTGTCTGACAAGCATCACATCGGAGGCAACTCAAGGAGCCCCAGTGCTAAACTGCCCCCCTGTCCCTCTGACACTTCACATTACAGAGTGCTATGGTTGGCCCTGCCCCAAACCATAGGGGGGGGGGGGGGGGGGGGGGGGGGGTGCTGGGGGCTCTTGGCACAGTGAAAGCCCTGTTTCCTGGGGAGAGAGTCAATTACAGCACTGGGGTCATGCAGAGAGCCGAGAGAGGGAGCAAAAGTCATTCAGGATGAAAAATTAGCCTTTCAAACAGTCATCTAAACATGAAATCATTAGGAGGAGCCACAGGTGTGCTTTTCCCCGGACTCCCAACAAGTTAAAGAGAATTACAAATGTCAGAAGCGGCAGGATCATTTTATTCCTCCTCTTGCCCAGGCTCACAAAGGCATCCTGGGTCTGCAAGACAAGCCGGCGTGGAGCATGAGGATCCACAACTGGACAATAAACCTGAGTCGGAGTCAGACACTACTGCCAGCTGCTCAAACCTCTGGATCACAGTCCTGACTGACTGGAAGGGGACATCCCTTCTCCAGCGGTTCACCCCACTGGGCTGCTGGTGGTAGCCTGAGGCTCTGCTGAGGAAGACATGCGGAGGAGGGGGAATGCCACAGTGTATCCTCAGCCTCCCCTGGCCGAGGCCCAGGGCTGGCAGCACCCCGTTCGGGCCAAAGCGGGTGGGCAGAGTGGCAATGTGCTCCTGGGTCAAGGCGTTGTGGAAGCTCAACCCCCCGCCTCCCATGTTGAGGAAGATACCCAGGGTTTTGATCTGGGGAGGAACAGCGTGGAGAGGCTCCTGTGCCCCGTCGTACACGCACCAGAACGCCAAGCCCCGCCTCTCCAGCCACCAGCCACGGCAACTGTCCAATGAGGTCACACCTGTGAGAATGGAAGAAACTGTTAACAACCTACCACTAAAATACCAGTGCTTTCTACTCTAACTGACAATATGGTGTTTGTTTGTTTTAGTAGTGAGGTCACTAATTAATTTCAGCATTGAAACATTGATATATAGGTTCTCAAAATCTATTAAACTAAATTACTAAAATAAATACATTAAAATATCAGTTTGAGAGGAACAATGTATTCTTTACAAACGCATGAATCATTACATGTAATGTTCCACAACACTGGATGCCCAAGGTTTTGACTTTGTACTGTATATATACAGTCCTACTCATTCCTGCTGATTTATGGTATTTATGTCATTGCAGTTATTTTCAATATTGAATTACATGTTCATAATGTAGGAAAATGTATAAGTTAAGTAACCCCGATGACATGATGCTTTCATCATTGTAACAGAATGTTGTTGCACGAAAACTGGTGTATGACCTATTTAGCTATTCACAAATGTACAGTACAAAGTGTAAGTCATTTTGGATAAAATCACATGATAAATTCTGTAAAGGTAAATGTAAATATTCATATTATGTAGAAATCATTACATTTCTTGCGATAGGTACAATTAAATATATGTATGAGGTCAGATTAACACAGAGAAGCAGTTTGGACATTTACAGACTTAGCTGAGATCACTTTTCCTAATGCCTATTAGCAAAATATCTACCAATAACTCAAAGTGTTTCTTAAAGTGTAACTGCATCCTAAACTGTGTTTCTTTAAACTGTAAATGAAGAAATAGGATTGAACTGTGATGAGACATCAATGCTGGTGTTAATATTGAGACAATCCATGTTTTTATCAAAATCAGCATTGTATGGGCTGAAAACTGATCTACATGTCATATCCGTTAAAAATCACCACAGGACCTGGATGGTTTTCAGCAGTACACTCCGTTAGCTCATACGTCATCAAATTAAAATGTTAATGTTAATATTAATAATGGGGGTCCCCCACTGAGCCCCTCCCCTCCCCTCAATCAGCACCGCACGACACATTTTTCAAAGTTGGGTGGAGTCAGGCTCAGCGCTGGGGTGCAGTAACACTTTAACATTCTCTATGAAGCTTGACCTGTCGCTGTGAGTGAAACACGTCCACATCACACACCAGAGAACCCAAATGCACAGCCACATTTTCCAAACACGCCGACGTTGTCCTGCCTCACCGATCATGTAGATGGCGCTGTTGCAGATGTCCACCTCCCAGTAGTACTGTCCCCGTGTGATGACAACATTGCCACGCACAACAGGAAGGCTGAGAGTGACCTCAGTGTCTGGAGACACCGCTGGTCTTCTGATGCTGCTGCAGTGTGGGAGCAGGTCTCTCACACTCATGTCACTCTCGCCCTGGAAGGTTATGGTAAGGGAAGAACTGGAAAGACGAAGGGAAGGAGGAATGCTTGAGGCATCCAGACCAAAGGGTAGTCCTAAAATAATTCCAGGCAAGAGGGGTGAATCAATTAAAGGTTTGAGAAAGCGTATGGGTGTGTCCCAAATCACAGGTTACTGTATAGTCAGAATAAAAATGCAAGACTTTATTTGTGCTTTTGTTCTAGTCATCGGGAGCCTTCTGTCTACAGTCTACAGCAGAGGTCTTCAATGTTTCTGGGGTCAAGGACCCCTTGGCTGATAGAAATAGGGTCCAGGGGTCCCCCATCACTATTTAGTTGCCCGGCCAACAATAATGTCTAAGGCGTCCTATAGTGCCATGTATAAAAGTAAGTCACTACCTAAGCCATTAAAATAATTATTTACAAATGTATATATTTATAGCACCGTTTGTATTTACGTTAATGTATTTGTTTCTGACATGCTAATGTTTGGAATGAAATAAGTTTGGGATCAAATAAATTGGAGGACACCCTGCATTACCTCTCAGATTCCCTTTTGAAGACCTCTGGTCTACAGTATACTGTGTAGCATGCTGTATGATTTCAAACCTAGGACAGACTGCTCCATTTCCTCTTCTTGAAGGTCTATAGCGCCATCTGCTGCTGCTGTTGAGGAAATTGCTTCAGAAGATACTGGGTCCAACAGTGATAGTAAATGGATACACACAGCAAAGGTTTCTTTTACAGGCACTTAAAAACAACATGGGGCTAATATGGAGATAATATATGGAGGTGTGTGAGCAGACACACTCACCATATAATTGGCCCTGCTCTGTCACAGCCCCCACATCTCTGCAATGTGTGTTGGCCTTTAAACAAGGATGGAAATAATTGAGCAAATCAACAAATGGAGTTTCTCACGCACAAATATACAGCATATGGTCTTAGAAGATATCCACGATAGTCTCTAATTTAGAGACACTTTCATGCAAAGCAGCTAATAATGATTACAATTACCAGTATTAAGGAGAAGATTGAATGTAGGGTCCTGTCATCTTGCTCAGAGATGATTATAGTTAGGCCAATATGCCCATTATTTACCTCGGGGGGCGTTAATGGGTATGAGTATATTACATTAATTCCTTAAGTACCTACAATTAATCTGAGAACACAACGGTATTTTTGCAGAAAAATGTTTTAAGGTGAATTAACTTTGTTTCAGGCCATGCATGGCAGATTTAGGGCCCTGCCTACTACAGGCCCACTTAAAATACCAAAAGTGTTACATGTTTGCTTCCATTGAAATGCATTACAATGCTCCATCTTTGTTATCATTCCAATACCTTTGCTATCTTTCTGCCCCCCCCACACACACACAAAGAGGAACATTTACCTGTAAATGTGCGAGCTGTGCGGTATCTGAGACACGTCCAGGACTAAGGGTGGGGTGTCGGGGGAGACAACAGGTGGCGGATGCCCACTCCCAACAGGGCAGCTCCACGAGGTGCTGACAACACGGACACATCACGGCACACGCTGGAAGGGTGGCAACGCCACCACGCTGTACGTTAGGGCCGCTGTGGGCACATCCTTCGCCAGCGGCCACACAGCGGGCACACAGCGTGTGTGAGCACGGCAGGAGCAGGGCTACATCGTACTCACGGCTGCAAGACGGACAGCTGGGGGTCTGTCTGGAAGACTCGCTTTCTTCTTCCCCGTCCTCCTGCCACGAGCCTTTCCCTTTGTGTGTTGCCAAGAGACACAGTGTCGTCCTCATTGTCAGTGTTGGCAGCACAAAACGTTCACCGCTTATTGCTTTTCGGCTTCCTTCTTTCCTCTTCTTTCCTCTATTCCAGAACAAAGTTGACAATGACACTGCCCAGGCCCGCCGCTATCTGACCGTTTAGGTGAAAATGTTGGCCTCCGTTGTCCTGTATGAATTTCCAAGCACATGCAAAACCGTTGCGGTCGCCTGGTCAATTCAAAGCATCTGTCTGCTGTGTCGACATCATGAAGGCCTGAAAATGAAATGAGGTGCCTGTCTGTCGTCCATTATGCAAACACCACACAGCGACGAGACATCCTTTTACTAGAAAATATAATCCAACTGTCGTCTCTGCAGTCCCTTTTGCACCACTGAATTTGGAATGAGTGTTCAAGAATAGGAGGGTGGGTGGGAGAGCGAAAGCGAGAGGTAGCTTTTATTTGCCACTCATTGCTTTGTGTTGCCATGGCAAGCCACTAGCTGCTACCCCTCCCTCACACAAACGCACAATCCCAAGTGCACACACACAAATACACACACACACAGTCATGGCTTCATTACCAGAGTAACAGCAACATTTCACTGTGCTCAGTAGGTAGAGCCTCTTGTTTTGCATGTCTTTTGAACATAAGGACAAATCACAACAAATGAATGCTATAGACATCATGTGTATGTTTAAAAAAGGACGTTTATAACACAACATCATAATTATGATTTTCAATTTTTCCCCTGGCTTGTTCAAGTGGAGCCAAGATATACGTATATTTGAAATGCCTCATTTATTTTTCATGGTTGTAGCTGCCAAAAAAAACAATACATACATAGGATAACATATCATTCCTAAACATGTTCCCGAAACTTGCCCAAACCTGCAGAATGGGTGAAGGCGTATGCCTTAAGAAAATAGGTAGGTGTAGTAGAAGAGATTTATCTTGTTGGCAAGTACGACCCACATGGAAGGTTTGGGAGCATGATATTCCTCTTCCATGACGCAAAAGGCTACAGTCTTGGTAAGATGGACTGATAACAGCCAAGTAGGTACGCTGCATTTAGGAGGCACATTTTGGCACATGCATCTCACAGAAGAATGGACACACGTTATCAACACACAGCCAACTCATATGCAGAAGGCATGCTGCCCAGCACAAGTAAGTATCTTATAAACTATAGCATTGAAATACTATTAAAATAATATCTCACGTACACTGTTGAAAATACAGGGGCAGTGTTGAAGTGACCAGTGTAGTATTGATACAACCAGTGGCGTTTTAATCTTGAATTTAATAGTAGGGCAAAATAAAATAATTAGTCTTGTAAATGAAATTGACTTCAATAGAGAGCTAAGGCTAGTTCAGGCTAAAAGCAAAATAAACTGTCAATTTTACGGAAAAAAAATGGCAGCTGAGGTTGCCAGAAGAAATCCGTAAAAAATCCGGTAGAATGTCACTGTAAAAAATACTATTTTGTACTGCATCATTTTCGGTATTATATGGTAAAAGGAAGATAGTTAGGTAGACATTTTGAAATGGTCTCACTCATGTTTCCAACAAAATTTATTTTTTGGCAAATACTTGCATAAGTCAGCAAATACCAAAGTTATAAATCAGTGTAATGATGAAAACAAATCAAATGAATGTAATTAAGATCATATTATTCAATAGTTCAATACAATGTTAAAATAATTAAATGCATTCTGGGTAAAATTCTAATCAAGCGTAAATTACAGTCTTGGCCATTAAATATACAGCATATATCCGCTATAAACACAGTGAAACGTTATTTTACGGTGGAGTAATGTATTTTTAGCAGAAAATAGATAGATTGTTTTGTCTGATTTGTATTTTTGCGGTCTTTTGCCTTACCTGAATTGACAGTTTTTCACTGTGAAATTCACAGATATTTTTTACAGTGCATAAGAACTACAGACTGCAATGTCTTGCCTAGTAACTAGGGTACTGATGGGCCGTGTGTGTGTGTTTGTGTGTGTGTGTGTGTGTGCGTGTGTGTGTGTGTGTGTGTGTGAGGGAGAGAGAGAGAGAGAGAGAGAGAGATTATATTAAAACTACACCACACAAACAGGGCCGTGCAGAGTTCCACAGGGACAGGTGCACAACATGGAAAAACGGACATTTATCGTATGTAATTCCAGTTTTACAAATGTTAACATTATCTAACTATTCTTATCGCTATCCCCCTGGTAAACAGCATTATTTAATACCTACACACCACCCAGCTACAGCTATACAGTTATTTTAATGACAATAATGCACAGTCGCCTATCTAACAAAACAATAGGTACATGGGACCTACAACATATTGTACATGTAGACCTATCACGTTGTCTATAAATTACCCAGAATCACACTATTTCGGAAGCTCTGCGCAACGAACTTGACCATTCAAAACAAAAACAAAAAAATGGCAAGAATACCGCAGTCCGGTATTGGGACACCCTTAATCACTGCAAGGACATCCCTACCTATAACACAACAAAGTATTATAGGTACAACTCAA
>JAODUH010071778.1:0-16315 GCA_027564835.1 Typhlichthys subterraneus
TATATATATATATAATACCTTAGTGTGAAACAATCTTCATAAAATGTTTGTCTGACTAACATCTAATGGCATCAGCCCCATTGCAATTTAGCATACAATACAATGCCATGTCCTGGACACACTGCACACATAAGCGCTTAAAGATAAAGGTGAACTTTCAATGTTGCATCATCAGATGGTGAACAAACGGTGACCAATTCAGAGCAGAATTGGCGTCAGATAAAATGTCATGTATAGGTACGCTATCAACAGGCAAATTAAACAGTATTCCCCGGTATGAAATACAGCTTGGTCCAATGAAACTCAAATAGGACTACTTGATGGAATATATCAAATCAATTAGTTATGGCAATATAGAACAACTGCTTCTGTGTTATGTCAGTATACCGAGATTATCAGACATGGTGAAATGGGATAAAGGATCATTGTTAAAATGGTTTGTAAATAGTAAATATGTAAATATATTTAGTTATTTCACTATAAATATAATATATAAACTATGTTTTTAATATATGTACAATGTCATGCAAAGTAATTGATCGTTGAACTTGTACAACAATCCTGTCATCTTCACCCTTATGTTATGGTGTGTAGAGGGAAAGAGCATGAAATACACAATGCTGAATGTCAATATAATCAGATGTCATTACATCATTACATCATTGTCACTGACCGATAAAGAAAGTCATCTTGCATAATAAATGCAAGCACGCACGCACACACACACACATATATATGTTACATGACTGAATTGCCACGTTGCAACAGAACTGTGTAAACTTATTTTGTAGTTTTGGGTAATGGTCAGGCTGCTTAGATGTAAACCACAGTGCTGGTGCCAAGGGATTGGGGTGCGTGTGTGCGTGTGTGTGTGTGTGTGTGTCTATGAGAGCCTCTCCATAGAACAGTCTCTGACCACACTAGAGCCCAGTTCTGCAATTTGTGGTTCTGTGGAACCAGATGGTTCACTAAAACATTACAGGCAAGCAGAGTGTTAGAAAGTGGAAAATATAGACCGCATGTTGTTGCATGTGTATGTTGTTGAGACAAAGATAATAAACAACAGCAGACAGTTGTTTCTGTTTCCAGAATGGCATTAAGTGTAATTGAAAACATCAAATCAATTAAAACAAAATTTAGTGAGTACAAAAATGTGTTTATAATCAGTGTTCTCAAATCCTTTCTCTTATGGTCTAAATAGATGGTGTCCGGCTTACGTACGCAATAACACATTGTTCCCATTATGCATCCTGACCCACCTCTCAAACCCCAACACTAAACATCACACACACACTTATCTCTTGCCTTGAGGCTAAACCCGGCTTGTTTAAGGATATTTGCAGGTACAGTTTAGGGATAAATAACATGATTAGCAGAAAGGTTTGCCTGTGTGTCTCACAGTTCAATCGTTTACCCTATTCAAAGCCCTCATTAAAGTCAATTAGAAGTCTCCATGCAGAAATACAGCATCAAATCACAGTATCGTATAGGGCAGGGGTCTGCAACCTAGAGCCACTCTACAGTGGTTCCCTGTGGCTTTGACAAACATATAGAACTTAATCTAGGTGTTGTCCCACCCTCCTTGATTGGATCTAGCCCAATAACCATTGTGAGTGCACAGTAGTGGGGCATATTTAGTATATTCTGTTTTCAAGTCACCAGAAATTGTCATTTTAGTGCTTTATTATTATTTTTTTTAATCTTTGCAGGAAAGCATGCACCCCCCCTAGCATTCAATGTCCCCCCCGGTTCAAAATCACTCCTGGGGAATACGTGAAGGAACTCTCATTTAGGTGTACTAGTAATGTTTATAGGCTAACTTAGTATTTATCTGCGGTAAAAGCTTACTGTACTAATAAACCAGAGGCAGACAGACAGTTACTGTAGACAGCTGACACAGTCTCCAGCCCGTTCATCAACCGTCTGTCTCTGTGTCTCATGTTCCATGGTGCTAAATCGCTCCCTTAAACTAAAGGTTAATGAGCTGAGGGATCAGTAGTGGCCAGCCCAGTCAACGTCCAAAATACACAATCCGCTCCGAAACCCCACAGTTACCAAATTTCACTCCCTGTACTGTTGTTAAGGGAACCGTGTCATAGAAAACATGCCGGTCCTAACATTTCTGTTCTGCAGTGTGAGAGCTCTCTGACAATATATTCCCATAGCATTCCCCTCCTTTCAAATGACCAGTGTTTTCATGCAAACATATTCTTGTTCTTGGCCTTATCCATAAAAGACCAAGCTCTAAATGTTCTGCCCCCACATGCTTTTAAAACCACAACATGTAATGTGATAACACAGCACAATGAAAGCCATTCACATTTTAGTCGTACACTTGTAAATGGCATTGGAAGGTATGATATGATTCCTGTGGCGTGACAGAGGCTCCACAGCAGTAATGCACTGCTATAGGGTTGACTAATCTCAGTCTTGGTAGATTCTGCTGAGCTCACATGTTTGAGGAATTACATGTGTCATTCCTCAGCAGACAGGAAGAACCAGAAAATACAGGGAAAGACACACAAGAGTTCAGGATGTGTAAAGAAAGACAGGAAGAAGGGAACTGTTGTGATGGAAGTTTATTGGTAACATGTCATTGACACAGACTGATCTATGTGTTCAAATCATTCATTCAGTCATGATAAAAACTAAAATTCTTATTGTAATTGTGGTTATATGGTACCCTAAAACAGCAGATCTCAGATTGAGGGTTGTGGGGAAGTGGCACAAGATGCTCTCAGCACTTAGGCTTCATTATGCGTTGGTATTAACTTAAATAAACTTAAAATTATCCTAAACTATTCATAAAATATGCATTGCTTTTTCAACAATGCTTGTTTAGTACAGCATGTGATAATCTTAGGGGAAGATTGGATCTTAGCATATTGTGCAGCGTTTGCATAATTATAATAAAATATATTAAAATAATATAAAATAAAATAAAAATGTGAGTATGCTAGTATACTTGTTTGGGGGGGCTTTAGACTTTGAAAAAAAATAAAATATAGTCTTTTGAAAATCTGCTTTGGATGTTATCTGAGAAATCCATCCAATAAGCATGTTTTTATTGGCTGATACGGATGGCCTCTCAGCCACAATTGAGTCAGAGATAGAAGCATTCCCCATGCAAGTCAAGACCAACGTTTTGCAACCTGTGACAATGAATGCCTGCTCCTGCTCTAATCTCCCAACTGTCTCTCTATCCTGTTGATCGCTCTTTTATGTGGCCTTAAATGGACTGAATTAAAAAACTACAGAGAAGCCCCCTCGGCTGGTCGCCACCAGATAATTAAGTGCATTGAAGAAGGCAGAGAACGGACAAGGGCGGAGTATAGGGAGAAAAGACAAGAGAGGATTAGCAGCTAATCCCGGTGTTGGACAATCATGGAGGAACGCCAGTTCACCTCCAGGGTGCCGCAGACACAATAAGTCGCTTGCTTTGCTTTACTGGCTTTTTCAAGAACGCTTTACCCATTATTTTACCCCCCGTGTGTTTGTTTTCATTGCCTCCTAAAGGGCTGCACTCCTGTGGGACAGCTCTGTGGCATCTGAGCTCTGCAATAACTGGGCTGAGGAGGAGCAACGGGTCTGCAGAGAGAGAGAGAGAGAGAGAGAGAGAGAGAGAGAGAGGGGGCGACAGGAGACTACAGGAGATAGAGGCATAGCTGGACGTCCCGCGCGCCACCACACACGGATAAGCCTCATCGGTGGGAGACAACGCATGCCGTTGCGTGGGTCTTAGGAGGGGGAGAGGCTGGGACCACCTTAGCTGAACGGAACACCCGCAATCCTCTGAGGCCTTTACAACCTCTCAGAGCATGTGCAGGACCCACCAGCAGTAAGCAACACTTCAATAAGACACCTTCTTTAGTCCTTAGTTGCTGGTGTTGATTTCCAAGGTTTTAGTCAACATGGCAGAGGCAGTCATGAGATTATGATTTATAAGTGCTGGGAATCCAGAGATTGTAGAAAACCTTGATTGGTCCATAAAGGGGTAATATTTAGCAAAGTAATTCCATGTATGCATGTGTGTACTATGCATAGTTTACATTGCATATGACAGGATCTTGAATATATTAGCCCCAGTTGATGTAGCAGGGCTTAAACACTCTGCCTTTAAACCACAAGGCCTTACTCACGCATTACAAATGTGGCGTAACCTGAGTCATAAATAGCAGGTAGATCTGTAGTGAGTGAAATGCAGTGCATGGCATTCTAGTGGGAATGAGCCTATAAAGTGACACAATCCAATTACACTTCTTTAACCGGTATTTATAGACTTCAACAAGTGTTTAGACATGCAGGTCACAGAGTCATACATTAGTCTACAGTCCAATCTCACACTATAGAATGAAACGAAAGAACTTCTTAACGCTAGGTAGATGTGTGTAAACATACTGGTGCTTGAGGTTAGTAGGTAGCCTAATAAGGATATATACAGCTAAAATGTGCATCAGAATAACTGCTAGATATTTTAGCTTGGTTTCACCATTAAAAAAATAAATTAAAAAATGGTATATGAACAACATGAAAACCACACAAATTACAAATATAATAAATAACTGAACTTTAGTAGCCCACATTTTTTGCCATACAAATTGTGGTGGCATTTTTGTCTGAAATCATGTCAACTTTCTGTATGTTAAGTGGTATCTTGAACTGATGTAGACAACCCCATGCAATCCAAAATTTTCCAACCACATACTGCATGCTACAGTAACCAGATGAAACCCTCAGATGCAATTTATAATATATATAATATTAAAATATTACTTAACTTGTAATCTTTCTAGATTATTTCTCGTGATTGAAAGCTTATGCTGTTACAGACGACAGGCTATTCTGTTTAGGTTTGGGCCCCTTACAGAATCTTACTAGTTTAGTGTAAAATACATTATTTTCCAGATAAGAGGAGGAGATTTAAGATACAGATTAGCTCCTTTCAG
Source organism: Typhlichthys subterraneus (assembly GCA_027564835.1). Classification (NCBI taxonomy): domain Eukaryota; kingdom Metazoa; phylum Chordata; class Actinopteri; order Percopsiformes; family Amblyopsidae; genus Typhlichthys; species Typhlichthys subterraneus. The sequence goes on from JAODUH010071778.1 coordinate 4,947, forward strand.
AATTAAAGTGTCTGTGAAAGATCCCAAAGGGAAACAGAGGGCAAATAGGGGATGAATAGTTGGCACTAGTTGCGTAGAGAATTGCATGCACATTCGTTCCCAGTGCATTGAACAACCAGACGATTGACTTTTGTCCACCATTCAAGCCTTTTACAATTTGCTTTTCTATTTTTCAGTGGACTCTGCAGTGAAGCTGACATATAATTGGACGTCAGACGGCCTGATTTGAATTTAAAGGATATTACCACGCGTTCTTCACCACCATGAGTCTGGGCAAACTGCCAGGGATTAAGGGCCTTGTATCCGGCTCCCAGGGGAAGCGTCGCTTTAAGAGCGACCTCTCAGTGGACATGATAAGCCCGCCACTGTGCGACTTCCGACACACTATGCATGTGGGTCGTGGCGGGGATGTATTTGGTGACACTTCCTTCCTTAGCAACCACGGTGGCGGTGGCGTGGAGCCAGGAAGTCCGGACTCTGCCAACAGCTCCAAGTCCACCAGCTTCTTTGCTCGCACGTTTCGTCACGTACGCAGGCCTCCGGAGCCCCGGCCAAGGGCCAGCTCGCGCGACTTATCACCGCCGCCAACCATCTCGCCCATCATAAAGAATGCCATCTCCTTACCACAGCTGAACATGGAAACTTCCAATGGCTGCCTGCAGAGGATGCTGTTCCCCAGCTCTGTGAGCTCACCAGATGACTCCCTCTACTCTTATGGTGAGATAAAGATCATTCTTTAGGACGGTGTTGTCAGACGTTATCAGTACTTCCCATAATCCTCTGCTCCAGAGAGGCAGCATTCTAACTCTAGACCAATAAAACAGTTGCTTTACTCTTGCACTCTCAAGCAAACACGGTTGCCCTCTACAACGACTTTCTTACTTACTTAATGACTTACTTACTTACTTTCCTTCATGCCAAACCAACTGACAAACAGCGCTTTCTCTGAGTCACCCGGAATCACCTAGACAACACCTGTACACAATTAGGACTATACACACACACACGCACACACACACGCGCACACGCACGCACACACACACACACACACACACACACACACACACACACACACACACACACACAGCTGGTTGAGAGAGAAAGATCCTCAGAGGGCACTTCCTGTCATTTATGTCTGCATCTGTGCTTTCTTCACTGAACCCATAAACACAGCCATTATTGTATCTCCTGACCAATCAGTGACTACAGCAGCAGTGTGTGTGTGAGAGAGTAGAGTATACTGCATGTGGGCTGTGTGGAATTCCCCCATTTTATTTCTGGATTCCTTATCCAACTCTAAAGGCATTTACACATTGCCCACTGCTCACTGAGGTCTGGGATGTCCGTGTAAAAAGAAAGGCAACAATTGGTGGCCTGTTTGGAGCATTTTGTTCTGTTGTCGAGTGAGACACAAGCTTTACTCTTTCTCAGCCTTTACATCACTAGAATATCACATCACTAGTATAGTGATGTGCCACTATATAGCATAACAGTTTACAGTCAGTAATTGAGGTGATAAATAGAAGTGTACATAGGGTGTTCATGTCGACAGTATAACTCACATATAATGTACACTTTTTTCTGATTGGGTGATTGGATTGCATGTTTTCCTAACTTTTATCGCACTTTTTAACTTTTGTCTTTTGTTATCTTTGGGTGCATTCAGAGCCAGTGAAGTCATGTCATTGTGGAATGTGTTTGGTGTGTGTATTAGGATGGTAAATAATGTGTTGTTTTGTAGCCTACTACTGCCACCATGTGGTGAAGGAGTAATCCATCACTTACCTATGGCATTTCCTTTTAAAAACCCAGTGGTATCACATTTCCACATCCAAATAAAATGTATGATCATACTAAGGTTAGAGTTCAAACATAATATCATATTATAGAATGTAAGAGTTCCTCAAAGCCTTCAGGTTGTTAATAATAGCATCATGTTCTAAGTGCAAGTACTATAACTAGGGATGCAGCCATAGATAAATTCTTGGCCGATACCGATAACTTGGTGGATAGTCGATGCAGATACCGATGTTGGTGTAATGCCCATAGACATTTTCTGTCACTTTATTTGAAAATAATCCACATGTGTATGGCACTTGGTGCTCTCTTACGTTATTCCAGAGTTGTATCCAGTCCCTATTGTTCAGGCAGAGGCTGATATGGGTGGTAACACAATACCACCTTATTGGATATTCTCTCATTTAACTTTTAGCTAGCGCAAAATTGATGTGACACAGCAGATAAACATCAGCCGCTGCCATCGGTACATGCATCTTATTTGCCGATAGGCCGACTGCAGACTGCGTCGATACCGATGTACGGCTGATATATCGGTGCATCACTAGCTATAACCTCTCCCTATGTGTACCGCGTACTTCAACACTACGTGGAAGACTGACACGTCTCTTTGCCTGTGTACCATGCGCAGGTCTGCAGTCTGGTTTTGTGACGTTGCCCCGCCTCCCCCGCCTCGACAGACAGATTCAAGACGACGACATATACAAGCAGTCATACGCAGACAACGGTGGCTCCAAGCTGACGCGCTCCGACTCCTTCGCGTCATTCACCTTAGACCTCGGCCCCTCCCTCATGAGCGAGGTCTTGAGCTTGATTGACAACCCCGGCGGCCTTCAGGCGCCCAATCACGGCGTGGCCCAGTGCGAACGCGAGGAGCAGGACGAGGACGGTTCAGTCGTGTCGGGGGAGAGCCCTGCGCGGAATTCACCCAACCCATCAGTGAGCAGCATGGACAACAGGGTAAGGAGCTCCTTCTGCTCGCAGTGGATGGATCAAGATAGCGGCAGCTCATCCCCAAAGACTCATGAGTCACACATGGGGTCACACATGGGGTCTCCAGCGAGGGTGGAGCCTGCCATGGAGGCAGAGAGGTTCCAGAGGGCAGCTGAAGTGTTGTCGCGTCACTACGGCGGGGTAAAGCAAAACAAGATAACACTCTCACCCACTGTCTTTTGTGGTCATAAAGAAGCATATGCCTTCTCTGAAGAGGAGGAGGAGATCAAGGTTTAGACGTTAATGTATGGAAGACAACAGAACCTTAATGGGTGAAGCAGTATTACAAGTTGCAAACGTTTCGCCCACATAAATAAAATGATGTTGCCCATACCAGATTTACTGACTTGTGGTAAATAAAAATAATGAATTTGAACTCTGGAGATGTACAGTACTACATTAGCTTGAAAATAACTATAGCCTATAGTATACATGCAGTAATATTGTTCTGTAGCATTTGTATGTTTAATATTGTACTCACGTTTAGAAATGGAATTCTACATTACTTTATATGCATTACACTGACATACAGATAGATGCTACACTACATAGTACATGTTCACTGTACTTTCATATTTATCCATAAAGTTGTAAATGAGCAATATGGGACTAATGGTGTTATAAACTACTAAACGTATGTGCTTTATTTTCCTTGGAATATAATACTGATTTCTTCTCAAATTAAATACTGTTTATTATATCTGCAGGTTTGCTCTGGTATTTTATAACAATGATCTGCCTACATAATTATATCATTTATAGAATTATTTAGGCAGAGATAGATGATGTCAGCTGTTAAGATAATAAATTAAATTCGAGGAGAATTGATTGATCTTCAAGCCCCCGTTGTAGAGGCGAGGTGTGAGACTGTTTGACAGCTAGTGGGAACAGATGAGGCGAATGGGAGCCATGGTGCCACACAAAGCTCTCATAGTTTCCCATTAAAGTTTTGTAATGTCAGTTTCAACCACAAGGCTCATTCTGAGGAAGTAATATCCCCCCCCTCCAAACCATCCAGATATTAGTAGCACGCAGCCTTTGTGGTAATATCAGCAAACAATATACAAATCATTTGCAAAATTCACACGCCAAAATATCACACCAAAATGCATTAAAAAAGCATTTTATTTGCATGTGCGTAATGGGAGGTTTGTACACCTACCATACTGTATTGATTTACATCTGAAAAGATGCTGTATTTTTGCCTGTTTTGAATGACAGGAGCATCACCAATAGCTAGTGAAGGTTTCACAGTAAATGATTTGTGTCATTATTGACCCATTGCTGTTCAACAGCATGCGTGGTCTTGGCAGATCTTGAAGGAGGCGATATTGAAGTGCCCTTTGATTTTAATGTAGCTGATTTCATGCATGCCCTCACGGTTTGGGAACTGGACCTCATGTCCATCAGGGAGTTCCACTTCAAACATGTCGCCAGTCAGCTTCAACACAATCTGAGAGAGAGAGAGAGAGAGAGAGAGAGAGAGAGAGAGAGAGATTGTCTTTCCACAAATGTAAGTGTATATTTGCGTGGTTGTTATGTTGTGTATGTAAGAATTGATTCACAAGAAAAGGTCAAAGACAAGAATGTATATGAAGCAACAGCGCCAACATACACCAGTACATAATACATCTCACCTTGACCTCAGATCCTCTCTTAAGGGGGTTAAGGGTATCTCTCCTCTCGCTGCCCCAGCAACCAGCAGACTTTGTATTGCATACAAGCACAGACCCATCGTCTTCATCATTGAAACGGGGGTTGAAGTGCAGTGCCACATTGTCTGTATTACTCCCCAGGTCGATTTGGAACCTGAACAATTGTTAATTACATAAGCTTGTAAGTCTGTGCCATAAGGATTGAATAAAGCATATACAGTATAAGAATTGTAGAAATCTAAAGTTGTCTGCAAAATATCATACTGCTCTCTACTTTGCTTAAGGATCAAGGCATATTTTCCCGCTGTGCAAAACTTAGATATAATTTCTTAGAGATATAATTTATTATTTCTAATAAGAATGTGACTACAATGAAATGCATATAAGCTCACCTCTCAGCGTCATGATGAATCCTTCCTTTAACTTTGAGATGATCTCCAGCTTTGAGGTGCACATTATTTAATTCAAGCTCCTAAAGTGTGTATATATATATATAAAGAATGTTTAGTGAGTGTTTTATATTGTCTTTGCACTGACATGTAACTTGTACAGTAATAGCCTACATCATATATTGTACATTTAATGCATAGGGATATCCTAGCCTACTGTTTGCATGGCCTGCCTAAAAACAGAAGATATAAGAAAAACATACCATAATCACTGTTTGTTGATGTAGAATATTCCTGAAAATATGGTCTGGTTTCCTAAACGCAGTTGTCTTTTCTGGAAAATCAAGTGGTTTGGTTAGTGGTTGTATGGTGATCTTTTATACCCAACTTTGAATGGATGTCAATAAACATCCATTCAAATTCGGTAAAAATCTTTAGCATGCGATTACAGGTCCAAATAATCAGACACACGTGAGATGATGCTTGATTTAAGGTGGACGTTGATTGGGTTGTAGCAGAGATGATCAATGATCACTTTCAACCATTCTATTCATCCTAAATGAAAAGCCTATCTAATCAATCAAAACAATTGTTCATTGTTTCCAGTAGGTTAGATAAACGGGCATGGACAGGCTTGTCAAACATCACTGATTGCATGCATTAATCAGTGATTAATTATTAAATTATTTTCTAGTTTAATTTAAAAAAGAATACAGTAATGTTTTTAATGTATCCTACTGTGAAAATAACCATGTTTGAATACGTATCCCTCTCACACACTCACTCACTCAGCTTGCGTCGCCGGATGTGACGTTTACTCAACAGTAAACAGTAGAGCTGTCAAATCACCATGAAATTAAATTAAGTATTTTTTAACTATATATATATATATATTTATATATATAAACATTGGGTCGAAGATACGGTCTTTATGTACAACATTATTAGAGAATTACGAGTGTAGGTAAGTAGTTTACCGTGGCCTACGTTACCGTACATCTTAGCCGAGCTAACTACCGTACGGTACTGTTAGCCCATTTCTGTATTAGAAAGTACAGTATGGTACCGATTTTAATTTTAAGATATCTTAGTGTTAAGCGTTATATAAATTGTATATGAAAATGTAATAAACTAGCTAGCATATATTTGTGTATTCCTATTAGTTACATATTCCGTATTACGTCCCACTTTGCTGGGCATACAGGTAGGGTACCATACTAGGCTAACATTGTGAGCAAGCACTACGGTTGTGTCCAGCTGGCATTTTGTCTTCCTTACAAAACTATAGTACCAGTAGACTACTGGTTGCCATGAGCACTGAACTCACAGTCATAGCTGGTGTGATAAATGCTATAAGTTTGTGTAATTTAGCATGAATGTCAAAACGATCAGACTCGTGGTGTAAGGTTATGCCTTTTTATTCTCAAACAGGTTACACGTCTGGACAGTACAGACTGCCCTGCAATGTTCTCAGACATGACCTATGAGTTGGAGGAGGACAAGTTGTGAGTAACCACAGTCATCTTAATTTTCTTTTATGTAGTGATAAGAGATTTACAATGTATGGGTGGTATTTATGTCAGGGTTGCTATCTTTGGACACATGGCTGGAGTGAGATTGTGAATCACATGTATGTGTATTCAGGATCTTTAATTGTGCACATATTTTTCTACAGTATCTATATTGTGAACTTATGTGTTTGCAGCTTTAGTGAGAGACTGAGAGCTATAAGTTTAAGATTTAAAAGTCAGCACATTTTTTTTGTCCAGTTCAGTGATTATCTATCATGGATCTGTGCGCGCTGAACATTTCCACACAAACAAAGTGGTGCAGACCGCACCACACAGCCAATAGCCTTGGCAATGCCTGTCCAATATGAGGCACTGAACTTCTGTGTGCCCTATGGCATTGAAGGAATAGGTGTTTTTTTTGTTTGTTTTGATCCAGCATCCTTGCCTCCACCGTTAAAGATATTAGCTAGTCAGATTATGCCACCCAGAGACTTCCATCCAGGGAAAAGACTCACAATTTCAGACATACACTAATTAACATAGGTTCATCTATTAATACAATAGCTTTTTTTAATTCACAAATCAAGTGTTACAGCCAGAAATTATAGCAAGAACCTGATACAAACAAAAGAACACAAGAACCATGCCTAAACCTACTCCAGAGACACCAATACATAAACGCACACACACACAGCTGAACCAGTGTGGTAGTAGCACATGAGTGCATGTGTGTGTATTTGTGTGTATAGCTTCTACGTTTGTCATCGACAGGGGAATTCCAACAGTACCTGGTACTGTGACTCTAAAGAAAGACGGTCAAAACCTGATTGGGATCAGCATCGGCGGTGGTGCCCAGTATTGTCCCTGCCTCTACATAGTGCAGGTATTCTGTCTCTTATCAGCACACTCGCACTACAACCTGAGGGGGCAGACCAACCTGTGACCGTGCTGTCTTCTGAATCTGATCACTGCTGTCCTGTCAGGTCTTTGACAATACCCCTGCCGCGCTGGATGGGACACTGGCAGCTGGTGATGAAATCACCGGCGTGAATGGCAAGCCTGTTAAGGGGAGAACCAAGGTGGAGGTGGCCAAAATGATTCAAGCTGTGCAGGTACACCATCAGTGTGGGAGTCAGTTGATTCATAGTCCTGCACCTCACTATATAACACACACAGTATACAAATACTATAATAAGCAACCATAGTACATAATGCAGTTTCCTTTATTCAGTGTGCAAAATAACTGCCAACCGTTACTTGTTCAAAGCTTCTTTAATATTATTAAAACAAGAAACCAGCCTGGTAGGGTATTGGTATGCCTTGTGAACGATACAGTCCAGTTTAATCGCTGATTATCATATTATTAGGCTATATATTATCCTATAAATTATATTAGAACAATACAATTGAAAGTCAATCATGTATCTCTACTTCACACAAATGAAAACACATTGTAAGAGTTGCTCACACTTGCCTGTAATGCCTACTGTATATTATAGATAATACTTTTAGACGCCTTACGGTATTGTTGTAAGTGCACAGAGGTTCTGATTTGGAGGCAGCTTCTGACGTGCAGTGAGATAGAGAGCTAGCGTGACACACCAGGTTGAAGCACGTGCCGTAGCCTGGCATCATCGGCACAGAGCGCTGTGTTGCAGATCCATTGTGAACACACAAGAAGTACTATTGCACCCCTCATGGTGGATTAGAGATGGTCCAGTATGGGGGAGTTAGGGGATTATGGTGTAACCCTGCCACTGCTAAAACTGCATGCGGAAATCTATTTGGTTTCACAAAACGGTTAAAGCTATAGTAAGTGATTGTAAGATAATAATAAACTTTTTGTCAAATTCACCAAATATCTCCATGCAGTCCACTAGCTTGCTTCTCTGTGCGTGCTGAAAAACAAGCTTCTAGAAGTACTACTACAAAGCCCTGGCTTTGTTAAAAGAAACACAAACACACAGTACTAGTGCAGACCGCTTATAGCAACAATGTGGGGCGGAGCTTCTGAGGGAGCACCCTATGGCATTGACGGGAGAGGTGTTTTTCTTTCGATACGAGTTCAAATACCAACCATGACTTAATACACCCTTATTGGTACAGCCTGTTGTCCCCTATGATTCTACATTTGTAAATATTGTGTACATGAGTAATCTTATTGTTTTCCCTGGTTTTACAGGAAGAAGCAATAATCCATTACAACAAGTTGCAGGCAGACCCCAAACAAGGAAAGTCTCTGGACATAGGTAACTGCCTCATCAGAGACATAAACATGTTGCCTTGGTTTTTATGCTGTGTTTAAATAAAATGAATTATAATTGTGGTCAAATCGTTTTTCATCTAATCAAGCAGTTTTATTTAGTACAGCTCATTTATCTGCTAATATTTGCTGTGTGTTTCAGTGCTGAAGAAGGTTAAACACCGCCTGGTGGAAAATATGAGTTCAGGCACAGCAGATGCTCTTGGCCTCAGTAGAGCCATTCTGTGCAATGGTGAGCCTGCCACAAACTACTGGCCCAACTGATAATCTGGCAGTTTAACATTGATCTTCACGCTTAGTTTGATTTTTTTTTTTTATAGACGGACTGGTTAAGAGACTGGAGGAGCTGGAGAAAACAGCAGAGCTTTACAAAGGTTAGACATTTACAATGTAGAATTTCAAAATGTAAAGGATTTATATCTGAAAACGAATAAGACATTACAGTTTTCTTTTTGTCACATTTTGTCCATTTGCGGAGATGTGATTTTTGCTGTTTCCTCATAGGTCTAATGGAGCACACAAAGAGACTGCTCAGAGCCTTTTTTGAACTGTCACAAACTCACAGAGGTGAGATACTGTGCATTAAATTACCCAGTTTCATTATATTATTGTAGAATATCTATACTGTTTAATGTGTTATTGGCCCAAAATATATTGTGTCACGTCTGCTATGAAGATTGCAGTTGCATTTTAACAGATTACTGTAATAGCAGCCAATGTTTCTGTAAAAGCCTATATGTTATGTTGAGCGTAACACATATAAATGGTGTCTAACATGTGGATCTCCTGCAGCGTTTGGAGATGTGTTCTCTGTCATTGGGGTTCGGGAGCCCCAGGCTGCAGCCAGTGAGGCCTTCGTCAAGTTTGCTGAGGCGCATCGAAACATTGAGAAATACGGCATTCAGCTGTTGAAAACTATCAAGCCTGTGAGTAGAGAATGTGGTTCACAGCCAGAGGGTTGCTTTGCCTTTTACTAAAATGTCTATTGCCTATATATATATATATATATATATAAAAAACATGTTTGACTATTGTTTTCTAGCAGACCTATATAATATTCCAGAAAGGATGTGTGTCCATGTTCCACTATTTCTCGATGCATACATGCACACATTAGTCAATGTATCACTATAAGCCGTGTTCTGTCAATTGTACTATTGAACTGTTAGTTATGGTGAACAAATAAACACTGTCTAAATGTGTCCTTACACTCAACTCTGTCGCACAGATGCTCCATGACCTGAACACGTACCTCCACAAGGCCATACCAGACACTAAACTCACCATCCGCAAATACCTAGATGTCAAGTTTGAATACCTGGTAAGGTCACGACCTTGTGTGGGTCTGGTCACTATATAGGAGGCGTGTTGGGCTAATAACGTTGCTGTCTTTCAGTCCTACTGTCTGAAGGTGAAGGAAATGGATGATGAAGAATACAGCAGCATTGTGAGTAGCCTGTCAGTTCAGCTCTCCAGTACAGTGCATAAAATATGTCCAGTTGAGGTGCTGTGCAAGAAGTGTGGCCGACCATTCAATTTTTAATTATTGGTGTCGTTGCTCAGTGAAGTCAAACACAGGCTGCTAATGAGCTGGACTGGAGGACTGAGTGTAGCACTGCTCATTTCAGGCCGTGGGGGAGCCCATGTATCGCGTCAGCACGGGGAACTATGAGTACCGCCTCATTCTGAGGTGTAGGCAGGAGGCTCGCGCACGCTTCGCCAAGATGAGGAAGGACGTCCTGGAGAAGATCGAACTGCTGGATCAGAAGCATGGTGGGTGGCCAGTCACTAGACCGTACCGCCTCACAGAACTGTCCCACTCAGTGAAAGACGGACAAATATGTGACAAATATGTACATGTAATATTCCACGTGTTCATTCTAGGGATGGCACCGATACAATACTGAGATCAGAAACCGGTCCAATACTGACTTAAATAGCTGGATCGTATTATTCTGGTATTTGTTCGTTGGGCATGTATTCGATTTAAATATTAGGATTCAGATATTCGTTTTTTAACATTATGCATGCATGTTTTCCCATTAATCCCTACTGTCTCCATATAAACCAAAATGTTGAAATGTAATTGCATGCCCTACACTGTGTCATCAACACAATTGATTGCAATTGGCTCCATTTGTATGAAGAGAGCGAGGCTATTCATTCAACACACACTCTTATTGGCTAATACATGAGTTATATGCTATTTGACAGCTGTGACTGGCTCAATTGACGTGTCAATCAAAGATGCCATTTTGAGCCCATGGCTATGTTTACATCTGTGCTCACTGAAGCTAGGAATCAAAGATTACTCATGTTATACTTCTTAATTATAGTTAAGTGTTTTTAAAGATGTTTTTCAGAAAGAGCATTCGAATATAGTTTGGAAATACCATCAAGTATTCAAAACCTGTAAAATGGAATTCGGGACAGCCCTATACAGGTCTGTCAAGCATCAGCCATGTCTAACCTACCCAGGCCACACCATCAGCAATAGGTTTATAAAATGCATCTAAGTCCTAAAATAGAGATTGGCTCTCATTTACTTTGCAACTTATGTTAAAATTTAAATTAACACTGGAATTGGATCGGTACTCGGTATCGGCCGATACCCTAAGTGCCTGTATCTGTATCGGGACGGAAAAAGCTGGACTGCGCCATCACCAGTTCATTCTATAATTTAGATAGATAGATTGCGTAAGTAGTGTTACATCTTGCTAGTTGTTTTTGTTGTGTGGGGGGGGGGGGGGGGGGGGGGGGG
>JAODUH010071809.1:0-16312 GCA_027564835.1 Typhlichthys subterraneus
TAAGCTTGAGCTGCAGATTCAGAAATGCTTGGGAAAATGTATCTTCTGTGGACGCTACCGCACTACTTGATCAATTAGTAGCTTCGCTACTGAAAAACTATTTGATTCAGAAAACAGCGCCGCTACCGCCACGCTACTCAGAAATGTAGTTTAAGTAGTAGCTTTGCTACTTGTAGCCACGCTACTGCCCAACACTGACGGTCATGCCATGGAGAGGAGAGTAGTATTAGTATTTAGAACACGTTAAACTTCACTGCGGCTGATCTGGCAGCAATTATGCAGCAATATTTTACAGTAATTTTTATTTTAAAAGATAGTGTTTCAAAGTGTATTTTTTTAAAGCACAATGGCATACTGTAAGAATGATGTCAATATAGCAATTGTAAAGACTAGATATTTTACTGTGTAAACTGTGTGTGTGGGGGGGGGGGTTATCTTATTGGCAAAAACGTACTGTATGCGTCGTCGTCCCACCGCAGCTAGTAAAGTAAAAGCAATTTCATCCACTCTTGGATGTGGATATGTGTAGTCATTACGGGTGTGGTTGCATTTAATTGGTTGTGTAAGCACATATATAGAAGTTGTGTCATTATGAAAAAGTGAGTGCAGTCTAGACAACACAAATGTAGCCACTGAGGGATGAATAGTGCAGCCACGGACCAAATAGATGCTTTAACAAAACATTTGCCTCTGTTCCATCTATAATATACATACACACAAAAACACACACACTTGATGACAGGGCTTGTCCATCAACTGTATAATTAAGGTGCTTTTCTCCTGAATATTTTACTGAAATGTCCCAGCAGCAGAGCTGACTATCTTCCAAGTGAATCAAGACGAACAATCAGAGCAGATCCCGTTTAGAATTGGGGGGGGGAGAGAGAGAGAGAGAGAGAGAGAGAGAGAGAGAGAGATGGGCACTCAGGGAGACAGACAAACTCTTCCCACAGTGGTCAGTCACAGACTGATCACACAGTATGAGAAAAAGAGAGACCTAGACACACATACTGTACACACAGTATGATGTGATCTAGATGTAGGATATTACAACTGTTAGCTGACTGTTAATGTTGCATTGATGTTCATAGTGTCCAAGTTGTTATTGATATAAGTATGCTATTTTACATTTTGTTTTGCTTGATGCTTTGGCAACACTGGAACCTTCGTGCCAATAAAGCTCAGTGAAATTGAATTGAATTTAACTGGAGAGGAAAAGACACAGAGAGGAAGGAAAAACTGAGAGCCACTTTAAAAATATCTCATATGATTTTATGCGAAAGCAACATCCAAAAAAACTGCACTTGTCTATCAGAGTAATTCTTTTGGAAGCTGCCAATGTGTTGTTTGGCTGAGGCTGTCCTAAACCCGTGTGTGTGTGTGTGTGTTGAGTTAATCCTATAGCAGATGGAGTGGGAATAGCGTCCAGCACAATGCTGGCAGACAGAGAGTGAGATAGACACAGAGGCAGATAGAGAGGGAGGCAGAGGTGAAGACATTGTTCCTTTTGATCGATGAGGCCTTATTCAATGACAGCAAAGTATTTGCTAGGGGAAAACTATCCCCACAGAAACTTTGATCATTGGTAAACTACTTGGCCATTGCTCTGTGGAAATAGTTTACTTAATAAGCATTTAAATTGTTTGTTTACACAAATTATTTACTGTATCTGTTTTGTCCAAAGTATTGTCCTGTTAATTTCTCTTTTTTTTTTCTTTTTTGTTTTTTTTATACATGACAAACAATAAAGTAACATATCATCATATATGACGGGAAGTTATTAGATTAATGTTATTAATTTAAACAAGTGATGAACACATTAGGTCCATCTCTGTAATGCTTTGCAACCAAATAATTGAATCTAGATATTGTAACCTTTAAAATATATTAAATGTTTTCTCCAAAACATATTTTGTTCACTAATGATTGTGTGTGTGCGTTTGTGTGTGAGAGTAAATATTGACCATACAGTATAGTGTGTGCATGTCTCCTTATGACCCAGTTCAGCCTCATCAGAGGGACCAAATGTTCTCTCTCTCTCCCTCCCTCTATCAATTTCAATTCAATTCAAATTACTTTATTAGCATGACTAAACGGTGTACATATTGCCAAAGTATTATTATACAATTTTTTTTTCTTTCATATTAATGTGAACTTATTACTAAGTAAGTAACTAATAATAATATAACAGTGATAACGAGAGCAGATTAAACATATGTAAATTAAACAAGGGTATTGATTAGAAACAAGGAAAATAAATACAATAAAAGATCAGATACATAGATATACACATACAGATATAAACATACAGTATATACATATTTTCGATCTCTCTCTCTCTCTCTCTCTCTCTCTCTCTCTAATTACAAGCTCTGATAGTTGGACTTGTTTAACCATCCTCTAGTCAAACCAACCTTCACAGCCAGACCTGTTTAGACCCCTGGCAGACTACAGTTTGGGGGCTCCTCCCAGCCTGCACGGTACGACCTTTGGAAATGTTGGTTCTCCTCCACTCACAGGCCTGTTGGACTCTTTTCTTCATGGCTCATATTGCATGCATGTGACAGTTGACCAAGGCTTAGGAGACATGAGGTTTCTAAAGTGGGGAACGGGGCCCCCTGTGGGGTCACAAGAGGATTGAAGGATGTAGGCAGATTCTTTTCAATAGTATAATATTTTTATTTCAATAATTGCTTTATGTAATATAAAAGACACCCCCCCCCCCCCAGATGTTTGTGTGTGTGTATATTTAGTGGTATAGGCTACACACATATACTGTACATCATCCTGTATATACAGTATTAGCTATTACTGTATATTGAGACTTCTTTCATGGTGAGCTACAGTATACAGTATAGCTACTGTAGACACAGTCTAAATGCTCTATTGTTTCTATTAAGGTACATTATCTTTAATGAGCAAAGATTGAGTCTGGGTGTTGTTGTTGTCATTATAGGTTTTACAGCTATATATAAATAATAATGTTATATTGAAATTAGGTGTTTTTTGATTTCTTTCTTTCTTTATTTATTTTTATATTTAAAACGGTGTACCTACCTGTATATGAAAATTTGTGAAAACTCATCCTTATAATAAATAGCCTGTTTTGCAGGACCACAAATAATATATAGTGCATCACCACACCCAGTATAACGCAGTGTACACCGGCACTATAATTAAACATGGTATACTATTGAGCAAAGTGACACAGGTCCTTTGTGTCACTATCTAAAGCTTTACAGGCCCCATAATCAAAGAAGGATGGATGAAACACTTAGGAGTGCTGGTGCCATCAGCTCCCCGATATGATGCTCGGTGTAGGGGATAGATTTTCATGACGGAGGCCTTCCCAGCGCCTCCTCTCTCCGCTGAGGAATGTCCCTCCCAAGACCACAGAGAGGAAGAGGGCACTGAAAGCAAGACGTAAACACAGCCAACATATTTAAATGTTGCTGTTTATAAAAGACCCGACGCTGCTGGCAGGCCCGTCCGTCCTGAACATCTGTTCTGTGAGTTTTTGTCCTGCTCTAGCCACATCAGGCCACATCATGGCTTACAATTGCAGCTCTAGATCAATATTTCCCCCGTCTCAAACTGGATCGTTCTATTGGCCAGAGTTCAGCCAGTGGACCAGTGCTTATTGAGAAGGGGGAAAATGTGGAAACATTGATTGAACGTATATAGGCCACTGTCTGAACTCAAAAAATTAGAATTAGCCCCAGCTAGCTTGGGATTTAACTGTATATAAAAGCACAATAACACAGAGGAAAAGTTACATATATTTATGCATATGCATAAGCAAAGGAAAATATGTGACACATTCTTTTAATACTTTTTTTTTTTTTTTTTTTCCTTCATATATGTATTCCAATGTTTTACTGAATCTGTATAGAGCTTGTTTGCTCTTATAAGAAATTTTAATTAAAAAGTATTATGTTTATTTGTCCAAAAATACTTTGTGTTTTGAAAATAAACATGCAACCTCAAAATCTGCTGTTGAAAGAATGACATAAACATTAAGTCCATAAACACTGTAAGTGCCTTTAAAACGGAAAAGCCTGGGGGCCCCTATTATTAATCTCTTTCACTCTGTCATAAGTGAATTAGTGGGATGTAGCAGATGATGTATGTCTGAAAACTTGTGAATGAAATAACAGGGCCAGAATTCTCAGCAGAATTCTATCCATCAACAAAATCATAAATCCACGTACATATTTTCTGTTAAGCCATTTATAACAGATGTATTTATTTTTTGGTTGAAAAAAATAAAATAAAAATATTAACTAGCACTGTTAATTTAGATTAAACAAAAAGTGTATATATTTATTTTACAATCTTTCAAAACCCTAAGGACTAATCACAAACCACTATGAGGCATACACATTTACAAAATAAATACTTCCTCTTTCCAAGGTGTTTATTTGCCATATTTAGACTATCCATGTCTAAATGTGACTTTTGGTGTACAGGTATAGCCTATAAACTGATAGAACATGTAAGTATATTGAATAAATTATATGCTTCTGGGCACTGCACTGCTATGCTCCATTCTGTAAAGTATTCTCAACCATGTGCATTCCATCAACACAATAACAAGTGCATACACTTTAGCAGCTGGTTTCTCAGATAGGCCTGTGATGTCACACTGCCCCAACTTGTCAAGGTGTCAGACAGCATGCACAGCAGTGGCACATACATTTCATGGCCAATATTCAATAGTCTATAGTAATGTTTTGCGGCTTTAAATGTAGCATAATAACGGCATGTACTGTAGCTATAGCTACTGAAATACAGTATGTATTTTCATATGCTGTATTTATTCTTGTAATAATGACCTCTTGTGAACTTGAGTGTTGTTTGGAATTTCGGCTCTAGGACCCAGCGGGAATCTGCTGCCTGTCTGCCGTCCCGACCAGTCCTCGTTCAGCTCAGAGAGGGAGGGAGGGCGAGGGAGAGAGCGAGAGCGACAGAAAGCGTTCTCACATCAGTCAGTGGCATGCTTCATGGAGTTATGTATACCTCACTCGCTGCCCTCTGAACTGCCGTCATGGATTGCAAAACGCGGGCGCTCGTTTTTATTATAACCATTTTTGTCTCGTGCGTTCCTTCGGCTTTCCTCCTCACCTATCCCTCCAACGAAGGTAAGGAAGAGAGCAAGGAATGGAAGTCAAGTGCGGGGGAGTGTGTGTGTGTGTGTATTTCTGCGCGTTTCTGCGTGTCTGCTCTCGAAATATATTAAGAGGGGGTGCGTCTTCCTGCGCTCTCGTCGCCACGTACCTCTCCAATCCGGTCGTAAGGTGACCCGGGCAGTACACGTACAGAGGACGGTGTAGTCAAAAGCTCATAGTGCAACTTAGTAAAACTTGCATAGGCCTGTTTAGACAGACTGTTAAACGGTTTGGGGTTATTGAGCTATGTGTCGCAATATGGATTCGAACGATTACTTGGGGTTGGGAGTGCGTAGTGTTAAGCGCTCATCATAGATACTTGGGTGCTGAACATTGATTTATACTGGTCGCGGCAACCATACCCTCCTGCTGTGTACAGTAGGTTATGTGTTAGATATCCTATAGAAATAAGCTACCAGGCACAGGTACGGTAACAATCGTATAACATCTAACGTCTTGCTCTGGCTTGCTGTTATTCTGATAGCCTACTGTGGGATACACTGGAATGAGGTTAATCAGAACATGGGACAATAAAAAAAACAACATGAACCCCTATTAGGTTATATTGTTAGATCAACGGACGCCAGTCGGTTCTGGATTCTGGGTGGATGCGCAGCGCGCTGCTTGAGATAATGTGAATGCCGCTTACTGCATTTAGGAAAAGCGTTAGTTCAAAAACATAGTAATGTGTTTTCATAAGGAGGAACGGTGTTTATTGAACCGGGAGCGCCTCACGGTGCATCTTCCATAGACAAGTCGGCTTCACGTGGGTCTCAAAGATAGACTATAGTGGAACTATAACACTCGCGAATCTGCATCGTTATTTAAAACTTTAACACGAATAGAGTATTGGCCTATACCTGAACTATTATTGTAAATGTTGACTGTTGATAGTAATTCTAATTGGGCATTTTGCGGAGTGCAATCAATATAGCATATTCAATAGCCATAGCTGTAACTAATTAAAATATAATGTATTCGCCCTAAAACCATTGCAATAATAGACACAATAATTGTGTTATTAAGTGATTGTCGATCCTCAATTTCGTTTCTTGCCCATGTCTTTTTCCAGCCTTTGTTTACAGTCAAAAATGTAGGTTACCCGGTGGTTACCCAGAGTTAGACCAGGCGCGTCCCCAACACAGATACGATTATTGAAAGTAGACTATTTTACGATGCGGTATTTTGAAGATGACCCAATCTTTTAAAGACAAGGTGGGTTTCTGGGTAATATACGTAC
Source organism: Typhlichthys subterraneus (assembly GCA_027564835.1). NCBI lineage: Eukaryota > Metazoa > Chordata > Actinopteri > Percopsiformes > Amblyopsidae > Typhlichthys > Typhlichthys subterraneus. The sequence continues at coordinate 6,409 of JAODUH010071809.1, forward strand.
GTATATAGGCCGCATATATAGGCCTTGGGAAGTGTGAATTTCGGTCAGATATCCCTGGTAATCTATATTGATATAGTCTAGACCTAATCAGTTTTACTATTTATTTTTCTTAATCAGTAACTGTACATTTGGTAGCAGTGAGAGTATTATGTGACCCCACGGTTTAGATGATTTGCTATTGCTTTTTTGCTTGACTTTGATTTAATTGTTTTATATGCAAGTTCAGATATTTAAAACAAGCTTTTTTGAGTTAGACTATTACAATTACTTTATACTATTTTAATTATCGAATAATCCTTATGGATATATTATGCTTATATCGAAGCATATAGGCTAATCATTAATTAACGAAACAGGCCTACATTAGACTATACTGACTGCTACAGTATGCGTTATGGATGACATGTTCCCCCTCAGCCAAGCATCTTATTCTTGAACACTGGATTATTTATTTATTTATTTATTGTTATACAAAGCTCAATATGAACCCAATGCATTTAAAAATCCCAATTGGCCTTAACATGTTTAAGTGCTTTTTAAACGAAAACCTGCATATATTCTGTCCAGTGGAATTAATATAACGTTCTAGTGTGTTTCATTTGGTGTACTTTACAAAATGTTTTGTTCCTGCATTTGAAAACGTCCCATTGTTATCTAATAAAATTACAATTCAACACATCATCTGCCAGAGAGTGTCAGTGTCGAGCCAGTTTATCCAATCCTATAGGCTGCTCTAACTTAAATAGCAGTAGTCTAAACTCAGCGGAGCACGTTCATTTAGATGAAGTGTGACATTCAGATATCTGGTATATTGCACGAACACAATTTAAAACGTTTAGTCGAATTATCTGATGACAAAAACACATGGCTACCTGTAGGCTATAAGGCTGCTTAAGTTGAACAACGTGATATGGTAAGCCTAGTGCCATATAGTATTTGTTCCACTCAGAAAGTGCTATTTTCTTCATTCATTGTAGGCCTATAACAAAATATTTACACAAATTATGCCAGCAACCACAAAGACATGATCAGTGTGTTTAGCCTATAATGTTGTCTCTTAATTTCTGATAGCAATTCTCTACCACAAGTTCTGTCCAATCGTTTCTTTTTTTTTTTTGGAAACTGCAAATGGATATATTGGATAATTGAAACACCTCCCTCTATGCATGTGATTTATTGGTTTATTCATAGTGTAGCCTATATAATAGCATATACCCCTATGTCTATAGCATATACATAATAATACATATTTGACACGACACAACATGAATTGTCATAGCATATCATATAGCTGTCATTGAATGATAAGCGCTCAGCTATACAGTGTTGATTTTCAAATAGGCTAGTAATAGGCTGTTCTTTATAGACAGGGAAAAGGATGGAGAGGACTTGGCCGTTTAAAGTTACAAACACGCTTTGAAATAGGCTATGTTTGTAGTAGCCATATTGTTTTAATGTCATCTGACATTATTATACGTTTTTAATAAGAGTTTCACAATTAGGCCTCAAGCTGTCTTAAGACGATACTATTGCAATAGTATACTATTGCAATAGTATACTATACTATGCAAAACAATATAATATTGAAAGCTACATTGCATATAGGCTGTTGGGCATATTATTCATTAAGTGGAGGAAGTGGAACAATTCAGCATTATCCTATAGTTGGTGGATAACTTTGAAAAACGTAGGTTATCATATATTTAATATGGCATATGGTCCTAAATGTATCGTAGGATTAAATAGACCTCTTAAAATTAGGTCTAAAAAAATGGTCAAGTGTCAACGGTTAATTTTGATGATCTGCTCCATCTCTGCATAGAAGAAAGTCTAGCTTTACAAAGTTTCATAAAGAAAACGTATTTTCCCTCATAATCGTTTTGGTCAAAGTTTGGAGGCTAGCCTACGTTGTCTAACTCATGCTTAGCCCATGTTGCAAGTAGGCCTATGCCTGCCCGCTCGCAAATTCAAATTTTTGAGGTGTGGGATAACTACGACCAGATGTGTGGCCACATTAAAACCAGGAAAGTGTCGTTTTCCTTTAGTTCAAAGATCAACTTGTTTTTTAATGAAGAAACTTGTGACGCGACCTTACTGCGGTCCGCAACGAGCCCCGTGCTTCTATCTCCCTAGCTGATAAGGCGCCGGGAGGCCTAGGTATTTTTAGTCGGTGGTAGGGAAGCCATTGCCCCGCGAGCCTGGAGCAGCAGCCCCCGTTGGGAGGAACGCTGTTTTGTGAACGATAGTACCTTTCAGAGGTGCTTGAAATGTGCTTACACATGCCTCTCCTTTAAAAATAGACTCCCATGTGTAGGTCTACTCACAATTTGAGATGTGTTTTTGTGTATGCGCGGCCCAATTTGACCGAATATTAAAATGGCAAATTTTGCCCGCGATGCTATAGCAGTTGGAGAATATTGTTAACTCGTATGTTAATGTGAATACGGACACGTAGTAGGCTGCAGTAGCTATGCGTGTGTGATCGAGATGCGCGCACAAGTTTGTTCGATGACGATTGGTATGGATGGAAAATATGGCGAGGGAGAATGGTGGGTGTGTGTGTGTGAAAAAAGAGGGGGGTAGGAGGGTATGCGTCTTGGAGGCCCGGAAACATCAGACAGAGCGGCTCTGCGTTTGAATAATTCATAACGGAGGTTATGAGGTGAACACCTCACCCTTTAACACAGACACACGTCGCTTGCTCTGCCTGCAGTGGCGCCCTCCTCTCCCACTGCTGTTTAGAGAAACTTAGCCTTTGCACCGCGCGTTATTTTGTTCTGTTCTATTAGCGGATCGAAAAAAACACAGCGAATACGTTGGTGTTGATACCATTGCATTTTATATTCTGTAGCCAATCGTACTGCTCTATAATTGTATTGTAATTCTGTTCTAGTCTAGCCTGTTTAGTCTGTGCTATAGTCTGTTCTGCTCTACTTTTCCAGTACAATAGTGTGTTGGCGTTCCAACTGTATCTTTAGTGAAGCTTATCCACAATGACTCGGTCCAGATGGCAGGACTTTTTTACTCCTGATAATTTCTACATCTTATTTATTCAAAGCCAGCTTCACTGACATGCAGCTGTCTGCCTTCAGCCTACTGTGACCCATCCCTTTTCTGTTCCTGTCTTTGAGACATCCCCCACCCCCAAACACACACACAATTGCATAAAATGTGTTCCCACCTCCTATTCCATCGGTGCGTTTGGGAGTTGTGCTGGCAGGGGGAGGCGCAGGGGAGGGCCGGGTTGTCACGGTGAACGTGCAGATGACTCCCAGTGAGATCCGGAACGTTCCCTCAATGGAGGAGCCGGCGATGGCGTACAGCGCAGGCCAAGCTTGCGTTTGACATCTGCCCTTCCCCCGCTCACCCGGTGGGATCATCTGCGATGAATCACGCTCTCCCGGGCTTCCCTCTCAGCTGCCACGGGAGGCTGTTTACCTTATACGTGTTGGCATACTGTAGCTTGTTCACCTGCATAAATGGCTGTTACCATTCCCAAATACAGTACGCCACCACTCCCATATAGTACGCCTTCTGCTTTTGGTTCAGCGGTTGCATGCTAGGTCAACCCCAACAGTGTGTGTTTGTGACTATGAAGGTATATGAAGAGAATAAAAAATAATTGGAATATTTGTGTGGTTTTTGTGTTGGTCTTATTGTGCACACAGACGTGTGTGTGTGCGTCTGTGCCTATTTTGCCCAGCTCGGTGTAGCTGGAGAGGGGGCTATTTTCTCATGCGATATGAGAGCCATCTAATGTTCTGCTCTCAAATTCCCCCCGCTCGGCTCAATTTGAGTGTTGGGCTCGGCTCGTTGAGAAATGTAAATTGGAAGCAATGGGCCTGGATGCTGAGCTGTTATTATCTGTCATGAGCAGATAGCTTTATTAGGCTCTAATAGGAATACATCTACTGTCACCCAGCCAGCTGCTTGGCTTGGCTACAGCTCAGGTGGGCCTCGATTGAGCCTTGAGTGGCTTTTTAAACCTCAAATTAGATAATGAGATTTCATATGCAGCAACTCCACTGTATACACAACACATTGTGTGTGTGTGTGTGTGTGTGTGGGTGTGTGTGTGTGTGTGTGTATGTGTGATAGAGAGATAGAGAGAGAGATTTTAAAGTAAGAAACATGACTTCCATCATGTCAATCGCCATTCTTTTGTATCATAGCTGTATGTAATATGCAATATTCACTTTTTTCACATCCCTCTGTGTGTTGGGGACTGAAATATAGTGTTGTGTGCACACGTTTCTTTTAGCCGTACACCACTCTATGACTGTGTATGGAAATTGTGTGCGCTTTCGTTTACAGTAGGGTTTCACTCCCGATTGCAACAACTCAATCTTGGAAGAAAATATTCTCCCCTTGTTTTCACAGTGAATAGAGTTACAGCTGCAGGGTCTGTACTATTTTGTCAGCTCTGCTTTGTGTGTGTGTGTGTGTGTGTGTGTGTTTAACACCATTGAACTGTGGACTCCTTATTTCTCAACAAAGTAGAATCTAGCGTGTGAGCCGGGGAATCTTAGAATTGAAAGAAACTTTAAACTTATACTCTTAATTACACAGACATGTTCAAATCCATATTCTTTTATTATCATTTCTTATTGTGTAGAAAATAGTCCAAAATGCGTGTGATGATTTCCCCAATAATTATTTTTGCAAATTAAATGTCCCAAAACCAAATAGTGAGGCCCAATTAACTGCTATACTGTAGTAATTACAATTGCTACATTTCCAATTTACGTATATCCACTTTTTAAATATTATATTGCAGTGAGATTACAATATTTAACATAATTGAGCTTTTATTTATTCTTTATATGTGGAAAGCTTGGCACTCTTTCAATGGCTCAATAAACAAACATGACATTTCATTGGAATAATTTCAACATTGAACAAATGCAAACCTGTTCTGTTCCTAGTTTATTTCTCTCCAATAAAAACATCAAGAATAAACACGGCGATGACATTCTGGATGACGAGATTGAACATAATTGTAGCTTTTTAACCGTGAGCTTTTTTTTTTTCTTTCTAGCGTACCATGAAACACATTCCAAACGTTTGTCTCCAAGTTCTGGAAGCAGGCACTCTGATTGTACGGAGTTGTGATCTGGGAGAAGTGATATGGTTTTTTGGGCCTTGGGTCTTAACTGTGGGCTTCAAACGGCTGTATCTGGCCTGTCCAGACAAGTCCATGGTGCTCCCCTTAGGCTAAACAACAGAGTAGGGCCTCGCTGTTTGGTTAGCTTATAAGAAGACCAGCACCACACACACACACACACTTGTGTTTGCGTGTGTGTGTGTGTGTGTGTTTATTTAGGCTTCCAGGTGATACATTATTTGCATGTGTATGTATCTTACATGCTTTTGTATGTACAGTGTTATGTTTGTGTGTATATGTCTGTTACGTTACATACGTTTGTATGTTTCTGTATACCGCATCTGTATCTTAGAGAGAGTGTGTGTGTGTGTGTGTGGAGCAGCTGCGTAAACAGAGCTGTGATCTGGGTCTGTGCTGGTGATCTCTCTGTGGCCTCCTGTGGGATTAGAAACAGGCTAATTGGGGCTAACAAGGACTAGACACTCATATATTGTCTGTTCTCTTGTCTGCCTTGTTCCCTACAGTCAACCTGTTGGACTCCAAAGCAAGCCAAGGGGAGTTAGGATGGATGTCCTACCCATCGCATGGGGTGAGTGTGTTGTATTGTCCCACATGCACAAAATGTCCCACTGATACTGTAAGCATTTTCAGGTTTCTGTTCCCTTTTGGTTACCGTCCGATCATTGTTCCTTTCACAAGGGTTTTTTTCTCCTTTATTTGGTTTATTGTATAATTTCTGCTTTTATGCTGGAAGTGGAATTATTTAAATTTTTTATGTTTAAACATAAAAAAAACAAAAAAAAAATTATGGGGGGGGGGGGGCACTTTACATAACCTTAAATAAAGGAAAACCATAGTCTGGCGGGCTTTATATTGAAATTGCTGGTGCCATGGATTTAAAACTCCTTTGGTTAAAGCAGCGGTACAATGCTAAAGCTTACATCCTAAGGCCAGCGGAGATTAACCTGCATCTCTCCACTGATGTCTACTCAGGTTTTGTCTCCCGTCTTGCAGGTTATAGGTTAAGTGTATTGTACCCTGCCATATGTTGCACATGCTAGTTGGCAATGTACAATGTGTTTGTGTGTTGGTTGTATGTGCAAGGATTTTAACTTGCCTCGCAAAAACACAGCAAAGGGATAATCCTCTTATCTGAAACATCAAATGAACAATTCACCCTTTGTCAGAATTGTACCGCGGAATTTTACCAAAGTAGCCTGGGGAAATATATTCATAAGGTGGTCTATAATTTCTAAACTCAGCAGGGATGAATCTGAAAACATTAGGCTTAGGTTGTGGCAAATAATTACATATGACAGAAGTGCAGCCGTACCCTCCATGAAAGCCAACCTCTGCGGCAGCCCCAACCTACAGTCGTGGAAATACTTGGGGCCAGCCTCATCTATCAGCCGCTCTCGCTGACTGCTCTGCACCCGACGGGCCTTCTCAGTGCGTTTATTTGTCTAACTAGTTAGACTACTGCGCCTTAGGGCAGGCCTTGCTTACCCCCACTTCCCCTCAACATACACACACACACACACACACCCTACCTCTTCCCGCTAAACTTTATTAAGTGTTAGAATTACTCCTTGGCAGTGGCTTAAGGTAATCCAGTCATTTGTTCCGTTGAACTGCCAAAGCTTGTTTCCCTCGGCCATATACATCGCTGGCACCGTCGGCGAGCCCGCGGTTCCTTCTGCACTTGAACCCAAAGAAACACGCCTCAAGGCACGAACGCTAGGCTGTTTAACACGCGTTTAGTCTGCGGACAGTCACAGGCAATAGGTATGACCTCCTCACACAGAAATGCGTGTTTCCCGGGGCAGAGAGACAGTTATTCACAAGTGTGTAAGCCAATTTCTTTAAGAGACGCCAAACAGGGAATGAGAGTGTGCGCCGCCGGGGTTACAAAGTTATGGTTGAGGCTTTGCACATGCAGATCAATCTCTGTTTGGATTTCCAGCCACTCGTGCTGTAAATGATTTTCTGAAACTATTTCAATAGATTGTGGGGGACTGTCAAAGCCAATGACATTCACCCATGTAAATGCCTCTGGACGAGAAGAAAGAGAGAGAGAGAGAGAGAGAGAGAGAGAGAGAGAGAGAGACATAGTGTTGATGAAGCCCTGGAGGTGAATCGTGTGTAATTACTCACGTCACTTGCTAACTGCGCTCCAATAAGCAGCCTGCCCTGAGAGACAGGCGCCTAAAAATGATTTGTCATAATGACGATGTCACTGAGGCTTTGCATGCCCCCCCCCCCCCTTCCTTTACAACCACCACCACACACACACTTAACATTGATGAGGCTATTGGCTTGCCGAGACACAAAGTGCTCTGGTCAGAGCAAATTAAGAGCCTAATCTCCCGGATGCTCCATCTGTAGCCATTTACAGTGTGTCTGTGTTTAGTCTCTGTATGTTTGTGTGTGTGTGTGTGTGCGTGTTTGTGTGTGTGTGTGATCCAGATTTTCAGTTATCTGTCTGGGAAGGCAGGCGTAATACTGCTTCAGGAGGCTTAGCCCTACACACCAGACCAAAGACTGTCAAAGATTACACTCTGCCCGATTTTAAAAGCATTCTTCAGCAACAAACCAAACCCACCAGACATTAAGTCTGCAAAAGGAATAGAAACATGTTATTTAACTGACTGATTGGAATATATTTAACCTATTAGTTGACTTTTAACTCCTGGCAGTAGTTAGTAGGATATTTTCGGGTTTGCTGTGCCTCCATTCAAATTTGCTTTTTGGACATTTCTTTTTTTTTTTTGGTAAAAAATGTTATGGCAACCAGCTGTTGAAATTATGCATGCTATGCTTTGCATTATGGGATTTCTCCCTATATTTACATACATTGAACATAACAATATAGCTATATTAATTATTGATATACATTTATATTTCACAAACCGTAATGATAAGAGGGGGGGGGGTTCTCTGTTTGTGTGGCCAGCTACCTACTGAAGCACACAAGTTGTATGCATTGTGTATCTAGGATAATTTAACAGTTACAGCCTCATGAGAGGTTTAACCAAAGACCTTACAGGGGTGGGTTGGACAGCCTCACTTACCACTTGGCCATTCTGCCTAACCTTTACAAAAGCTAAATAACCATGGCTATACCCCAGTGAGCAGCTCGAGTTCTAGAGGTGGAAATAAAGGCCTGTTTGTGTGCTGTCAGGATTCGCATAGAGCTTGAGTTTGTGTAACAAAGACAAAACAAAAATCCCCCTTTCCACTGCATGTGCTGCTTTAATACCTAAGAAACTCTATAATGTGCTAGAAGCCTCACACACAGGCACTCTCACACACATGCACTCACACACGCACACACACAGAATCCCATGCTATAATCCCAGCTCATGTTCCCGTTCCCAGGTCTGGGGTGGGGCAATGGGACGCCACTATTATAACAGCGTAGCTCTTCATTGTTTTGGCCCTGATCCAGATTCAGCTCCGCCAACTGTCCTTTCTCCATCCCATTCTCTCTCTCTCTCTCTCTCTCTCTCTCTCTCTCTCTCTCTCTCTCTCTCTCTCTCACCCACGCACACCTCCACTCACCGCACCATTCCCCAAATTCAGCCTCACCGAGCAAGAGCCATCCCGAAATATCTATACGATGTGAAGGAGAGAGCTAAGAAAATCGCATCCATAAATGAGTGAGGCCGGGAGAGCGAGGACAGGGAAGAGAGAGAGGGCACGTTCTGCTGGCCTCTCCCTTGGTCAGCCCGGCCGGTGAAAAGCCCTATATAAGCTGCAATTGTCGTTGGCCCTTGGTCCTCTCTCTCTCTCTCCTCTGATGTGAGTCTTAATAAGACCAATCATGATGCTTCTTAAGTGGACACACAGTAAGTCTGATCAGTGAAGGCTCAGCTTTCCCGCTGGCTGGCCTTAAGGCCTCGGTGCAGATTATACACACGAGACCGGATTAAGAACTTGGCCGCTCCGTACTACCACGCTATGAGTAAACACTAATTTGGTTATTCATTCATCCCCTGGTAGATGAGAAACAGTTAAACTAAATTAACCACCAACAGTACAGTTCCTTTAGGTTTGTTTTTACTTATTTAGTTATGTTATGTACATTATTTCTTATAACATTTAAAATATAGTATTATTATGTACAAAAATAAAACTTGTAATTGAATTCACTAATGTCACTTACTATAATAATTTCAACAAAAAAGTATTATGTTGCGATATCAAAAATATAACGCTTACATAGTAAAATGTAAAACTGCTAAAGTATGCTCATCTGAACACAGTGGATGCATTCCTATAGTCCCCATATTGAACACGTTGTGGTCCTATATGTAGCCTGTTAGCTGCCATTGCCCTGCATGCGTTTGAAGTGCCTTTTACGGCGCTGTGACTCTGTGCCTGTGAGACATGCTGACCTGCGGAGGTCGTGTCGTGGTAACGTCCCCGAGGTTGGCTCGCGTTACGTCCCCACCTCGTCCACTGTGCCGGGCAACAGCTCTCACACACACACACACACACACACACACCTACAGGGCAGATCAGAGAGGGACACCAAGTTCACACTGTGACTCCATCCCCTCCATCTCCTGCTGTGTGTCCCCGAACCAGCTGTGACCCTGTGGGCTCGGAGGGTCAGATGTCGCATAGGGCACATGTAGGGTGCTAGTGTCATTAGAGATCAATTAGAAGGCATGGGGAGAGAGGTGACAACCCTGGATGTTCTCTTCTCGTCATCACAATAACACACACACACACAGTGTATATATATATATATATATATATATATATATATATATATGTGTGCATATATACACACAA
>JAODUH010071820.1:0-16308 GCA_027564835.1 Typhlichthys subterraneus
TTGTACAGCTTGTAGAACAGTGTAAATTTGCTGTCCCCTCAAAATAACACAACACACAGCCATTAATGTCTAAACCATTGGCAACAAAAGTGAGTACACATATTTGCAAATATGTGAGGGGTGTACTCACTTTTGTGAGATACTGTGTGTATTTTTGTGTTTACACCAGTGCAGTCCACGTGTTACTCGGGCTTGCTCGGGAGGGGTCACACAATTTAATCATTTTAGACTTAAACTATGACCTATAGGTCATTGTAAAATGTACGCTAATTCTTTTAATCGTTTATCTATTGACGCTATTAATAAAAGCACAGTAGCTAGATCCATATCAGCAAAGCATTTTGTTTGTTTGTTTAATTACAGTAACAACACAGTGTGTGGTGTAATGGTCAGTGCAGACGTGCATTTAAATAAAATGTTCTGAAACCATTCTATTTTCTAATCTAATAGAAAATCATAATCATTCAAAGGTTAAGTTTATCTTAAATGAAGACAGATAAGCACAATCTTAGCAACGTTTCACAAAATTGTGACTTGTGTAAGTGTGTTTAGGTGAGTGCACGTTTGTGTGTTTGGGATGTGGTTTAACTGGTTTTCAGTTTATCCCTGAAATGCCTATACCATATCTCCTCTACATAGAGCACCTCTGCCAACCACATAAGAGACAAACGACAACGGAGAAATGAGCGAGGGGAGGGGGGCCGGGGGGGGGGGGGGGACAAGGAAGACGGGCAGTTTTTCTGGTACTTCTCTGGCTGTTGATTTCACCATCTCTACATTGTAACTAACACACACACACACGCACACGCTCACAAACGCACACGCACTGAGAACAATCCTACATTAGTCATTTTGGCCTATTATTTTCAGTTTTTCACACAGAATGTATGTGGGAATATTCTAGGTGCGTGGATATATTCTCTAACAAACTATAGCCAAATGTGCCAGGTATACCTATTATTTGCTAGAATGTTTTTTCATTATTTCATTCATCTGCATGGTATCAAATACTATATAGAGTTGGGAGGAAGTCTGTCTCTTTAAATGCATAATCTACAAGTGTCAATTTAACATCATTAAATTGTATTATTTTATTTTTATTTCAGAAGTAGGTTTAAAATTCGTTCTATATCACAAGAAGTTACTAGCAAATAGCGTAGTAGATCCACTATCATTCACAACAGCTCCCAAATACCTGACTACCTGAAATGTACTCAAATGTATGAATCAAATTTAGGCAAAAGATTATATGAAACATAGTAAATAAAAGGAAACACTAATATGGTAATAGAACTGAAATATTGTTTAACGTCTGTATTACCTCATATAACCATCTCATTAATTACACTCAACTGTAGCTTCTTCAGCGATGATTCAGGATATATATTTAAATTGTCTTTACTTCCGTAACATTTCAATTCACATGAATGTGTAATGCAACTGCCCTGACAGTACAAAGGCTAAACAATATCGCAGAAATAAAGGATAGAAACATGTGTTTATATCTGCCCAGGGACCCCCCTTATACCTAAATATGTACAGTATCTAGACATTAAAATAGATACAGGAGGTATATAGCTGGTCCATACTGGAGCCTGTGTCGCTGCTTTCTGTCAGACATTTTTAGAGTTAATAGGACTGCTGTTTGCTGTAGCCTATGAATTTCTGTTAATAACACGCACAAGACCAAACATTTTCTTTGTTGTATTTGTATATTGCTTTTAACCCTTATTTAAAATTATATTATCTTGACTTTGTAAATCAAGACACATTAATGGCAGATGTAAATGTACAATATAAAAGCAGTCAGGCAATTACTTGGTCCAAATATGAAACAACTAAACATACAATATATTTGAATGTGACAAATTATGTGATAAATTTGATGTTACCTACATTTATTTTTTACAACATTTCAATATGTATCCTTTAATGAGGATCCTTTAGGTTCTCAATAGTAATAATAATTTTGACGAACGTGTCAAACCAGGTTAAACAGCAAGGGTTGTGAAACAGAACACCTACATTTCATTGATTAACTTGTCATCTTACTGTATGAGCTACGGCAGTGAAAATAAGGGTAAAGGGTATTTATTTAGTTTGGTACGCAAGATACTACAATATTGTAAACTTAGTTGTCTCATAAAAATGTATTTCCAAAAGTGTCATTTGTTCCTTTATGATGTTTTTGTTTATATTTCAACAACCATGTCAAAATCTTTTCTCCCTCTGTTGATACTGTTAATTACAAATTAACTAAAAGAACACACTTTTATTAGTGAATCAATCATACTTTTTAGTTCCTCAGTTCAAAAGAAGTCTCAGTGTATTATTGTTTGTGTCCGACAGTCATAGCAACCGTCGCCAAGAGGTGTGTGAGAGCTCGTCAGAAGATCTTGCACTGGTCAATGCTGAACAGCCTCCGGCGTGCCTGCTTCCGCACCGCGTTCACCGCCGTGCGCACGGCGAACTCAAACACTTGCTGGACGCCGCGGTTGCTCAGCGACGAGCACTCCACGTAGCCCTTGGCCCGCACGCCGTGGGCCACGCGCCTGCCATCGCTTGCCGACACGCAGCCGCTCCGCACCTCGCGCAGGTCCGTCTGGGTCGCCACCACCAACACCGGCACCCGCGGCAGGTGCTGCCGCACCTCGGGAATCCACTTGGTCTCCACGCGCGCCAGGGAGTGCGGGTTGGCCACCGAGTAGCACACCAGCACCACGTCTGCCTGCTGGTAGGACATGGGCCGGATCTGCCGGAAGGTGTCGTCACCGGCCGTGTCCCACAACCCCAGGCTGATCTGCACCCCGTCCATGAACACCTCCACGCCCGTGTTCTCGTAGATGGTGGGCTTGTAGCTGTCCGGGAAAGTCTCCGAGGTGAAGCGCACGAGCAGGGCCGTCTTGCCCACCGCGCTGTCCCCCACCAGCACGCACTTCACCGACGTCTCTGCACCGTCGCTCATGGCGACCGTCGCCACGGCTTCTCTCTGGGTTGCTGTCGCTCGCTGCGGGTACTTTCGGTGGAGGAAGTGTAGGTCTTCCTTCAGTGGCCTCCAGTAGGGTCAGGGCTCTGTGAGGCTGGTAACGGCGGCAGGTGATGGGCTTGTGGCTTTGAGTTTCAGACTGGGTGTTGTAGTTTTCATAGTGGCTGATTTGTAGTCCTAAAATGAACGAGTGAACTTGAAATGCCAGAGAAGCTCCATCTTAGGCGAGAGTCAACCAATCTTTGCTGCCTGTAATGTTTTCGTCGTGTTTATGTCAATGACCGTAGACCATATGAAGCAAAGCGTCTACAGAGCACAGTTCCTCGCTCAGCTTACTTCCGCTTGGTCTCTGTGAGAATGTGATCAGGTTAGGTTTTTCTCTCTATTGGTCCTCTCCTTAATTGGTAGTTCTTTCCGGCTGTACTGCATCACGTGTGTCAGGGGAGATTTACTAAGGAGAGAGAGAGATGAGAGAAGAAATGTAAATAATTTGCAGTTCTGCTGTCTGACCAGTCTATGAGAAGCAGAAACATTACATTTTACATTACGGCATAATGTAAATTGCATTTACAGCAATTAGCAGGCTAGTCATCGTACGTAAACACATTATTTTAGAAGAGCGATACACTTCAATATTCTGGTCATTCCAAAATAAACATTATGGCCATGTCTTCAAGTAGATCTGTGAGTTGATCAAATTCAACAGAATGCCCCCATATACTGTACAATATAGTATTATACTATATGGTAAAGCTTTATGGAATTTTTTTATCAAAGCTCAAAGTGATTGAGCTGTACTCAATATTGACTTTTGACGATATAAGGTATATATATATAATATTAGCTGGAATAACTGTAAAATGCAGTATATGCTACTGTATCACACACACAAGATAGAAATATTCTGCATGGAAATAAAGACTGTTAGATGAGAACAGCCATACCTCCGAATATATAACTTAATGCAAATAATAACACTTGTTTTTACGATATTAGTCCTGACTGAACTATTATTAGGGTAAAAGCTGTCTGTTTGTACTGCAACACATGTTTTGTAGTTTCCATAAATGTATTACTGCAAAATAAATTTGGGAGTTTCCTGTGAAATGTATTCACATGTATAGGCTACATCTCAAATGCCGTAAATGACACGAACCAAAAACGTTCTGCCATGACGTGAATTAGTGTTAAAACCATGGTTAAACCAGGAATGGAAAGATCTTCGTGATTGGACACTTTCCCCCCACAATTTATTCATCGTAAAATGTACAAATATGAAAATGTATTAAAGCCCTTTCCAGACCAGGACAGAACTGTAATCATTAATACAGAGTATTTTTCACATAATGTAAGCTATAGCCTACAGTAAGACAATAGAGATCCGAGTGATTTGATAATACAACATAGCAAATGTTTGCTTTAATTTCCTCTAGCATGACTATTAAAAGAATCCACCACAATTCCTGTAAGGGAGTTATTATAATAAGCATTTTAAATAATCTATGGAAAACAGAAATAACATATCCAGACCATGCTATGCTACAGAATATGTCACTAATGATGGAATGCAAATCACGTCAACATGAATTAGAACACAATAAGAATATATCTAATATTACATATTTACCATTATTTTGCGTGGACCCCGTGTGAGTCTAGGTGTTGACAGGCGGATGCTGTCTGCCGCCTTTGTGAACACAGAAGCAGCGCACAGTCTACAGACGAAGCTACAAAAACACCTTCTTAGAAATGTAGAAGCGTCTCCAAATATTGAATCGTCATCTCATTTGGCACAAAAGTTAACTTTTACAAAGTTATAAAAAGCAGGCGTTTGCCTTTTACGTGCTGTGACGCCAATTAGGCTACAACAGGGAAGCTTCGAATCTCTCCCCAGTCCGTGCACAGCGCCCGTGCACGGCGTCCGTGCACAGCGCCCGGTGCTGTGGTGCGTGCACGCGCGACACGTCTAGTGTCTTGCCTCGCCCCCTATCACAACCATAGAACTATCACAGCACTATTATAGATCACAACTCATTTGTTTTTTTGCTAGTGATATTTTTGGTAATTTTATTTTATGAACAAAGGAAAAAATTAATGAACAGGTCTTTATTTCTTAGCAGACCATAATACTTTAATTGAGGTTGTTTATGTCTCAGCAGACCATAAGACGATGTCTTTAATTCAGAAAAATATTTTCAAGCGTTATCATCTATGGGTCATGCAGCATTACAGACCAATAAATTAGTTTACCAAGTTATAAACTAAAATATTTAAATCAAGGTATTACAGTCCCTTGCCTGTATGCCTGAGTTTAAATATAAAAAAAGACATAACACATAATTGCTATACAAATATGTATTTATTAAATAGAATATATGCATAAAACCATGAAAAAATATCAAAGTACAAAAATAGTGTTTTTTTTTACGAACCAAATTATCCTATTTAAAATCACACGTCTATAAAAAAGTAAATTTACCTCTAAATTGGTAAACCTGCTGAAGAATAAGGGATGCTGTACACTGTATACTTTACCGCTACAACCATGACTTTGCACATATCATTCAAAGCGCTAGCTTCAAGGAGAATACAATTATCAAGATTCAATAGTCACCTGAGAAAAATAAAATACAGCAGCTATTTGTATGTTTTGCCATAAGCAATTAAACAACAAACTAATCTGTGTAGTGTCACATTTCACCTCTTGGTTTGAAAGTTTTCCTAAATTCCCTGTAAACAATATACCTTTGTACCATGAAATCACCACAGAATACATACATAAGACAGTAGTTACACAGATAGCATGGTAAAAAAGTTACAAAAAAAATCACATTACTTAAAAAGTAGAGACCAAAAGCAATGTAATTATTCATCTTATTTAACATGGAACTTCTCAAGGGACTCTACATCCCTACTCTTTAAAAGGCAAACATAAAGCAAGTATAATTATAGAATTAAGTATAAATATCCATATAGTCTAGCTTTACAAATGTATAATTATTCTGGTTTGTCTGGTTTAGATGCATTATTACGGTTCCCCAATATACATAATATAAAATATAAACAAATAGCTGCTATTGGATAGATAAAAAGTGTGAAGGGGAGTGAAGGAAATACATAAGAGGAGAAGCAAAATGCACAGAGCGAGGATTGCACCGAACATGCATCGAAATAAAGGTAATACTGATAAAAGGCAGCGCACAAGAGAATTGGTGACAGAGGAGCAGTAGCTGGGCCTTCATTTGAGACCACAGGTAGTGTCCGGCGTTATCCTTCTACAGCTGGTTCAGACAGGGGCCGGTTAAACAAGCCGCCATTTTGTTCTGCTCCGCTCAACAGAGAGAAACCAACACGAGACCTGGCTTCGGTTCAGTGAACCTGGATAGAAAGATACAGTTAAGGGTAAATACTGTGCGCATCGGCTTTCTGTGTGCGAGTGTGCACGTGTACGCGCGTGTGTGAGGGAGATTGTGTGCATGTGTATACTTGTAGTGCTTATTGGCAAGGTAGTCTATGACGGCAGGCCGGATGCGGGCCACGCCCCCTTGACTGTGGTTGCCCCTTCCTGTGATGACAGAGAGCTGAGGTTGACACGAGCCCTGCTGATACTCTACACACACACACACACACACACACATAATACAGTTAGAACAATAGACAGCAGCAAGATAGAGAACAGACAGAGCGCACACATAAAAGCGAGATTGTGTAATGCAACTAGAGTCAATTGGTGGATGCATATTTAAAATTAGTTTAGCATTTATTATTGTGCCAGATATCACCTTGTAGTTTTCCTTAAAACTACAGAAAATATGCTTGTGTTAAATGTGGTTAGCTGCTTAGTGGCCTATTGTTAGGCAAGCTAAGCCTCTATTGTGGTGCTAAACTTCATTGATAATTCATACTGAATGCCTGCAAGTGTCTCCATTACCAGTGGTTTTGTCCAGTAAGACTTGGGCCAGGTGCTGCAAAGCCTCGTCTACATGAAGCCCGTGAAGATCTAGAATGTTCCTGGGCAGCAGGGACGAGTTGACACGCTCAAAGATTTGTGCTGCGGCTCGTTGATTGGCCCCATGCATCCGATCGCTGTGGAGGTGGCCCTGTGAAAGAATGTGTGATAAATGTTTCATATATCAAACATATTAATAATAACATGGCATTAGAATATATGAAAACATATTAGATCTTGTAGAAATTTGAATTTTCCATTTCCAAAATAAACAGTTTATATCTACCTCAACCACATAGTCATGGTCCAGTATTTGCATATAATACACATTTTGGCTTGCTACTCAAGCACATTGGATCAGAAAACAGTGAATTGTACAGGACAGCTTTATTTTGAGGGTATTTATAGGTTGAACTATGCATGAATTTCAGCACCATACATAGTCCCCTTATTTTAGCAGATGCTGTTCAGATGTTTCTTGGACAACAACACAAGTCATTCCATTAATAGTTCAAGCACAAGTGCGCTAATTAACAAGTCTAGAGGTAATTACCAGTTCCATGTGCACTTGGAGTGTATTCATCATGAGGAACAGATAAATTTTAACAGCATAAGACTACAAGGGTTTGGTATTTTGTTAAGAAGCAACATTCTCCAGGATGTAAGTATATCTGTGTAAATGACTACCATAAAGAAGCGTCTACACCATCTTAACCTCAGAGGGTTCACCACAAGATGCAAACCACTGGTAAGCCTAAGAGAAAGGCTGGGTTACAGCTTGATAAAAAGTATGTTATAAAACCTGTACAGTTCTGAAACAAAGTCTTATGGACAGAGGAGACATTGATGAAGACGTGCCAGAGCGAAATTAGCGAGGTGTGCGGAGAAAGAAAGGATTGGTTCATAATCCAAATCATATCAACTCGTGTGGCTGCCACTGAACAATCTCATTTGTCTTTATTGATTTGACACCTGACAACAACTGCAGCTCTTTCTACAGCTCTGAACGTTACGGAAACATTTTATGTGCTCAGATCCAATGAAATGACTAAAAACTCTACGACGGGTGCTTCGGCTTCACACATATTGCGAAAGCAGTGTGTTTGGCACTGAATGTTTTTCAGGGCCAAAATGTGGAGGGTTCTTGACTTTAAAGTCAATCACCTGATCTGAATCCATTTGAGCATGTGTTTTACTAGCTGAAGACAAAACCCCCTAAAACATACAGGAACTGAAGATGGCTGCATTAAAGTCCTGCCAGAACGTTATCAGTAAATAAAAAACATTACGGTTATGCCTATAGATTAAAAGATTTCAGTTCTGTTTAACGAATGTACATTTTTTTGGTAATCCCTGCACTGGAATTGTAGGAGTTATGACAATAAGAGAACAGTGAAAGACATTTTTCTGCAGTGTGATTTTACTATGGCATAGTTTTAAGTTTTTTTTTTTTTTACATTACATTTTACATTACATTTTACATTACATTTTTAAAAGGAACAATTAAAATATTGGTGTATTTGTTTAAATTCATTACAAAAATTAACGCAGTAATTTTGCCCAGCATGGCATTTTTATGCAATGCATAAATTAACCATTTACATCTGCAACTCTAACATATAAGCATTATATAATATACAATAGCACTATATAGCATATTTAAATTAAGGTTTTCTAATAGTGTTCAGCAAAATATTAGTGTTTGAGTTAGTTTATTTTATATACCATACACTCATGGACAGGGCAACTGAAATAAATCATGGCCTGTGCATAAAGATGATCTTACTGAGAGATAGCGATTATTTTGAGAATTGCATGTTAATAAATAATGTATGCAGTAAAACAAATAGCCTGTTAGCACTGACATGCTGCTGTCATTACAAACATGTTTTTCACTTACGATAACTGCTGTGTAACCTATTCAACTATTAATACCTGTACCATAGTGCAAGTCAAATACTGACAAATATACTGATTGTGAGTTGCTTTGGATGAAAAAGTCTGCTAAATGCATTCAATGTAAACGCATTGAGACCACTGTCACGACGGCCCCGTCTCATATCTGCATTTAGCAAGCGACTACTACAAACACTGCCTCTTCAAGATTCCCAGACCCCGGCACACTTGCCTCCTCTTCCCCCGTACCTGCTGTGCGTAGAAGGAGGCCACATCCTTGCGCCCCTGCCTGTAGGCCTCTGCAGCTTTGGCAAAGCACTCCAGCTGCCGAGCCTTCTGTTGGCTGGCCTCAGCCCTGAAGTCCTGGTACTCTGGGTCCTCCGTGTCCTGGTACGTGGTGGACAGGCTTGGCTCTGCAGGCCTCTGCCTCTGCCGGGGTTGTTGACACATTTACAGTACGTGTATAGCTAGAGCTAGCCGCTAAGTAGGCCAACAACACTGTGCTGCTGTCTTTGTCCTAACAGAATGTTGTTTGCTTACGATAACTTTTGACAAATGTACTTGTTCATATCATCGGTGTGTGAATGTGTGCGTGAATGTGTGATTATACTGTAGCACTTTGAGTGGCCGGAAGGTTAGAAAACTGCTATATAAATGCAGTCCATTTACCATTTGTTGTAAGTCGTTGTGTATAAAAGAGTCTGCTAAATGCTGTATGTAGAAAAATATATTTATATGACCACAAATTCATTTTAAAAAGGGTACAGTCCTGCTTTACACTCCTCCGTGTGTACGGAATTTCCCCTAAACACCACACCAGTAATACATTAACATTTGAAAGGAAGGATGTGAGTCCCACACCTCCATTTTCCTCTTCAGAGTTTAAACTGTTCTCTACCCTTCCCCTTACATCCAGTCATCTACACATGAGCCTCAAACGTGAACTTAAAATGACTGTGACTAAATTATAATGTTAATTAATGTTATTAATGGGTAACAGAAGAGAGATGTCAAGACAATACATTTCTGAAATGTGTGTAAATGTTATTAAATTATAATTATAATAAGGTAATTATAATTACCTTCTCTCTGTCTTTACTGGATGCCCTATGGAGGTCAGATTGGGGTAATTCAGGGGCCACAACAGTCTTAACAGGCCCCTCGTCTAGTAACGAACGGAGAAACTGCTCAGTCTCCTGTAGACAGTAGCTAGACAAGCAGACAGACACGCTTGTTAAGACTACCACACTATTGATCCTGATGTAGAGAAACTAAAGAGTACAATATTTGTCCTTGGAGAGGACCAGATGGTTCCCGACCTGTATGCTAAGGTCTACTGTACTGTACATTGTGCATTATTAATCATTATACATTGTCCTCAACAGATAACGGACCACTTGAATCTTTGCTCGGGTCTCACTTGTGGTCTCTGAAGATGTCCAGGAGGAAGTGTCTGTCAATGGTAGGGAAAAGAGAGTAGAGCTGGTACTCCTTCAACAGCACCGCCCCATCGCGTCGGTCCAGGTCAGCGCGACTTTGTCTGGTCTGCAGTGAAGACGGATGAGGTACAATAAGCTCGCCCTTTTAAAAAGGACTTTGCAACATTCTTAACTCAATGTAGACGAGACGCATTAAAAGTGTGGGCAGTGAGCCCTTTCCAGCTCACTAAAACATTTAAAGATGATTTATGGGGCAGGGGAGGGGGGTTACTGATTTGAATACACTTTGATCTAGATTATATTCAGGGTGTATACATATGTCTTCTATCATGACTTTATTAATATGGTCATGCAGAGCTGGCCTGTGAAATAATCCTCTTTCTTCAATGTGTAGCTTTCTTTCAGCCACCTGGCTACAAATTTCAGAGCCCTGACCAGGTTTAACAGTTCACTCCTTCAGTGGGGAACTTTGGGTGCGTGTGTGCGACACGGGATGACCATGTCTCAATGTTACATGTTTATTTAATATACACATAAAAAAACAAACAAACATCGGTTGGAGGTCTGGATCCCATACGTGCCTTTAATAGGTTTAAAATAGTACTATATAATACTTTTGTGCTAAACCTTCTCCATGTTCTCCTGGCGAGCCTGTTCCTCCGTCATAATGTCCCGGAGAGAGACCTGGTGGTGAGACACGTTCCAGTGGTCCATGAATGGCATGTCGTCCTGGGTCTCTGGTTGGCCGCCCAGTGATGCGTAGCCATCTGCACCAATCAGAAAGTGGGCCGGTCCCTCCCTTGACCCACTTATGTCCTCCTGTGATTCACCCCAGTGGACAGAACCTACAAGTTGAGCAAAAATGAATGCTGATGAAAGACAATAACTGTGGTTAAAGGTATAGTCAGTCAGCAAGCTAATTGTAAGCTAATACACTTAGTCGAACAAATAACAAACATCTCCTTGAATTTCCCTGTGCGTGTTGAAAAACAATGATATGATATGATACTACCTGGCTCCGTAAATAGTTAACGTAAACAAAATGGCGAACACCGCTCGTATCAACAAAGCCGTAGCACGACGCTTTGCTTCACAATGCATTTCGACGTGTGTGGCGCTGCCGCGGAGGACCGCGGAGCGATACTGTTTTGATTTGAGTTAGCAAAATAACTTATGACTAATTATATGAACACTCTGGGGTGAGGAGTAGAGAGGAGTGCCAGCCAATCACCACTCTTGTAGCACTCTAAAACGTAAAGTAGATTTCTAGACACAAACCAATAAGTGTGGCTTTAAAAAAAAATAAAAACGTTACAATAAAACTACAATAAATGGATAAACACTATGAACCTTCAATGTGTTTACAGTATGTGGCACACTACTCACTTTCCTGAAGCAAATGGTAAGAGAGGGTTGCTTGTCTCTGCCTTTCCTGTAGAACACATTTCACAGTCAATATATCAGCATATCTCCAACCGGCTAGTTGGTTGTGTACACACACACACACACACTCATTAGTGTGTACTTTAACCTAGAGCTAGACTGTAATTAAGGCTGCACTGTTATACTAAATCAAAGCTAACTTCAGAGTGGTATACAACTCACTTGGATTGTGTCCTTCCACTTCTGGTGTAGCAGTCTAGCTAGGCTGAGGTCCATCTGCACTTCATACTCCTCAGCAGAGCATGCACCTGAATATTAGAAAACAAGAGTATAAATGATTAGAACCAGTGTTAGTTTTGGCAGCAATTTTAGATTTTGTCTTAAGATGAAAATGCTTAATAGCTTTAGTCACATTTTAGTCATTTTCATTCTAAATAGTTTTAGTCTATTTTAGTCAACGAAAATAGAAAAGCGTTTTCGTCAACGAAAAGTAATTGCAGTTGAAAAGTCAATATGTTAACACATAGTTATAGCACAACATTTTGTCTAAATGTTTTCTCTCTTTACACAAATGCAAAAGTATAATACTGGTATGAGCTGTTGCATGCAGATGGTATAATCGACAGTAAAGCTATAACCCTTTATTCAGCCTGGTAGGACAATTTGACAAGTTATTTTGTCCCTTCAAATTAATTCATTCATTTGAACCTGGAAGGCGTATGGAAAGGAATCCAGATTAGCGATGTAGGCTATTTGTTTACTTTTTAAGACCAGCGTGCATATGGAATCGACCTGGTTTTCTGTCACTGTCCTACCTTGTCAGATTTTCTTACTGTAGAGCAAACATTATAGGTTTCTGTCGATCTGTCACTGCATTAATGTGGACGCGATCGTGACAAGACCGTCTCGCATGCCAAATTTTACATTGTGCTGCCCACTTGTGTGCGCAGTAACGGTTGATCATGCTGTCTCGTCAGCCAGCCGGCAGCCTGCACACTTATGTGTGCAATTACGGTAAATCATGCACAGGCATATTTTGTACATTTAAGTATGAATCTACGGTAGATTATATATGCAGGCAGAGTATTTACATTTAAATTATACCACTTACGTTTTCGTCTCGTTTCGTCAACGAAAATACATCTTACATTTTGTCCTAGTTTTTACTAGCAGTAATCTATTTTCGTCTCGTTAACGTCTCGTTTTAGTGACGGAAAAACCCTGATTAGAACTACGTAAATGGCACGCATAATTCAATTATGTTACAATGTCTCTGGTGCATATTAAACTGGCGTATAGTTTAGCGTGATAGATACCTGGGTCAATTCCTACAGGGCCAAACAATTCAGTCAGTTGCAACGCCAACTCCGTCGGCAGTTTCAGCTCCACGCTCTGAATGTTCAGATGTTTGCTTCTTCCCTCCTCCCAGTTCCTCTGCGCAATGCTTGCCTCCTTGTGCTGTACTGATTCTCCTCTCTGGATCTCCTCCAGCTCAGCCAAGATCAACTGGGTCGCCTCATCCATGCAGGACATCTCAACTACGCCAAACTCCGCTTTCAAGACCTCGGATAGCCGCTCATCGTCCGAGGTGCCACCAGGTAACTCCGATCCTGGGACTAAAGGCTCCAGTGTTCTGTCCTTTTCAACATCCTCACATCTCTCTGCCGTCATTTCTCCAAGCATTGATTGTGGTGGTTGCGGGGAACTTTTATAAACTGGATTCTGAGAAAACTCCGGAGTCATTTCACCTCCAAGATGTCCTGGGTCCCACTCAGTTAAGCCTTGATCTCCCTTTTCTTCGCTCATCTGCCCTGAAGACCATGGGAAGGTGTCATAGCCTTCACCCAACTGCTTGAATGCTCTACCAGAAGAATCCACACTGGCCGACTCCTGATTCACCTCAACACCAGCAGGTGGTGCCGTCTGGTCAACTACTTTACCAGAATACAACCCAGTGCCTGGAGCTAGTCCAAAAGCTCCAGGTGTCACATTGGAGTTCTGATCATCTCCACTCCAAGCGGCGCTCTCATCCTCGACATCCTCTTCCCTGAAGAACCTCTCCCCAGAGTCCAGCAGCAGATTAGTGGTCCAATCCAGGTCCTGCTGGCATTTGTCGTACAGGTCTTCCAACGTATCGAAGCTCACCAGTTTAAAATGGCGGCTGAGGATGCGAAGACTTTCAAGACGACTGCTGGCTCCCCCAAGCTCTTTCTCTTCCACCTGTGTGCCTTTCTCATACACCACATGGTAGGGCACCTCACGGTGGCCAGCGGGATGAACTGCAGAAAGAGCGTGCGGCACCTTTGGGCGAAAGCGGGAAGGATTGCCAGACAAGACTGTGATGTCATCAGGGTGACTGCCCATAATGACACCTGGGGCACTGAGGCGCCAAAGCAGAGCAAAGTCTTGGGGGTTTGTCTGGGTGGAGTAACCTGTGTCTGTAATGAGAGCGGGAGATGAGGGTTGTAGTTTTGATTCGGGACTGGGACTATCACGGAGATCTGTGCAGAGGTGAAGATTGGTTTTGAGACCGAGTGCAGTTTCAGGAGTAGAGTTCAGATCAACATCTGACTGAACACTGAAGGGGCTACTGCTTTGATTTTGGGCGGTGGCACTGGGACTGTCTTTGAGATCTTTAGGTGAGGAAGAGCGGCAGTTCTGAGTGAAGGTGAGCGCCAGCTTGCACTGTTTCCCTGACCTGCGACCCTGGCGCTTTCTGTCCTGAGCACCTCCGCCGAGAGAAGCGCTCTCTGCCTCGAGACTGCCCTCGCACACCGGACTCACACTGACCTCCCCAATATGGCTGCCGTCTGGTTCAGAAAAGTCTTCAATGAGAGAATGTTGTGTTGTGCAGCTCTGCATGTCCTTTTCAGCCTGACCAACAGCAACCTCTGTGCAGACCTCTGTTCCCTCAACGTGGCCGTCCGCTACATCGTGGCCAACATCTACCACGCCACTCTCTGAAGTAACCGGCGAATCGCCACTGAGATTAGCGAGCGAATCACAAAGGTTGACAGACTCGCAGCTGAGAGGCCACGTTTCTCTATCGCCGTCTAACACGTGAGCGCAACCCTCTGTTGTACCGGTCTCCCCGTCGTTAGCGTTCGGTGATGGTCGCACTGCAGAGGAGAGGCTGGCCTTCCAGTCTTGCACACAGTCAGGTAGGTCAGCTCTAGCACTGCCTCTACCTGCCGCGTTAGCTTGATCGCCGTGGGCGTCCTGGCTCTCGTCCACCTCCATCCCCTCCATCCCACATTCCTCATCAGAGCTGGGGGAGTGGGGGAGGCCAGCCGGGGACCCAGCATGCGCTCCGTCAACGCTTGGATAAGTCTGGATAAGGTCGAGAAGTTTCTGGAACTCCGCGACCCCCGATGCCAATCGAGCTTCCGGTTGGCGATTGCGGCGATCCGCTGCCTTGGCGTTTTCTCCCTGGTCCTCCGCATGTCTCTCCCCTTGCCTCTGTCTTTGTCTCGCCTGTCGCTGGTCCAGACGTCCTTCAGAGGGCCAGTCGCCCAAAAAGTCCAGCAGCTCCGGCCTTCCCGTCTGGGTGTGGCCCCCGTCCACTCCCTTGGAGCTCTCGGCCTCTCTTTCTGACCGGTCCGTATTTCTCACCAGGTCGGCAGGCTCGCGGCTGTCAAAATCACTCCTCCTGCTTGGCCTCTCCCGCCGCACCCTTTGCGTTATGGACTCTGAGAAGGCCACGGGCAGCTCGTCGTCGCGGCGCTCTTCGCTCAGCACAGACTCCACAATGCAGTCGGGAAATCCCTGACCTCCGCTTGGATCAAACGCTTCACGCTGAGCGTCCAGCTCTGAAACCACGTCACCAGGATCCGTGTCATCACCCTCACTGGGAACGCGGAGGACTCCATGCGCGGTTCCACTAGGGGGCCGGCATTCCGTGGAGCCACGGTTTTCTGGTGTTCTTATCGCTCCGGAAGGCTTTATTAAAGACACGTCAGGAAGGGAGGAGAATAGATTTATACCAGACGTGTCGAATTCCTTTGTCTGTCTGGACTCTCCCACAAGATCAGGGTGAGGCGTGTCAGAAGACACTGACCTAGAAGGAAATAAAGAAATGTATATAAAACAGCGTATCAGATAACATTACCTATTAGCCTATATAAGGCTGTAGTTAAAACATTACGGTGAATTGTAATTCTCCATTTGTGTTTATATTTAAATAGTGTTCCAAAAGCGTCATTTTGGTTTGAAACACAGAGAGCATGTGTTTGTTCCACACTATGGTACAGATTACACTCATCTCTAGTCTTCTGCCTTCCGCACATGTGCCGTTACTGTACCTTTATTTCTATTTTGCTCTCACACCAGGGTGCACACACACACACACACACACTACAGTGCAAGCAGCATGATTATTATCTGCCATCTCTTTTCCCACTAAAACACAGTCATTGCAAAAACTACTTAAAGTTGTTGAATCGAAGAGTTGAGGTAAATGCAACCATTGACCATATACTGTACATTATCTAAGGCTTCTAACTAAAGACAAAAAAATGTATTCATTCATTCATATATATATATACATATATACATATACATACATATATATACATATTCATATACATATATACACTACCGTTCAAAAGTTTGGGGTCACTTAGAAATTTCCTAATTTTTGAAAGAAAAGCACAGTT
>JAODUH010071831.1:0-16307 GCA_027564835.1 Typhlichthys subterraneus
AAAAGTCAGAGGCATTGTCAGTATGCATGTTAAAATCACCTAAAATAAGAACTTTGTTAAAATTTGTGTGGATGATTAAAAGTAAATCTGAAAAATCTGAGATAAAATAAGGACATCGTTTGGGAGGCCTATACACAACCATACATAGTATTGGAGGGCTGCTAAAGCTAAGTGCATGATATTCAAAAAATGTGTATTCACCAAAATCAGTATCTTTAAAAACAAATGAGGTTGAGCAATGCACTAGACCACACCTCATATTTAGACCAACACACCAACAGGCGCTAAAATGGATGCAATAGCTATTTAAACAACGTGGGCGCTGGACTGCCTCGGTCTGAAACTAGCAAAGATGCTTGCGTTCCCGCTTTGTGCCGCATTGCACCGGTTGTAAGATAGGGCTCAGTGGCTGCCTGGACAGAAGAGAGATCATAAAACCAAATGAATCTTTTCTGAAAATGAATCTGGGTGGTTAAATCAAAGGCAGCGCACAAACCAAAAAACTGCAGGCGTCTGGATTCCCAGCTGCAGGGGCTAGCTGTCTCTGACTGACTGTCTATGTTCTGTGTGTAGCTGTTGGACAGATGCAAAGATGGAAGCCACTTGATCTTCCTATCTAGAGTAAATAAATAATGAATAAATTGCATCCTCTCCTGTGCTATTCTGAATGTAGGACTTTCTTCTCCAATTCTGTCATATAGATGAGCTAACTGCATCTGTTCTTTTTCTGATGGATCTATATACTATTATAAGGCGGAGTCTTGCTGTTACCAAGATGTGGATATGTTGACCCAAGCCAGAGATGAGACAGAAAGTACATTTAAGTATTTACTTATGTGGGGGGAGGTGTGGGAACATGCATGAAGAAGCCAAACATAACTGCGGCAATCCTTGCTACATAGGCTGTGTTTTCACTATCTACACACCCCTGTTAAAATGGCAGGTTTTTGTGATGTAAAAGAATGAGACAATAATAAGTAATGTCAGAACTTTTTCCACCTTTAATGTGACCTATAATGTGAACAATTCAATTGAAAAACAAACTGAAATCTTCAAGGGGGAGAACTTACAAATGAAAACCTTACAATAACCAAAGTAAATAGGAACATACACAAAGTGGCGAACAATGCTCACAACAACAATGTCGGTAGTACCGTAGGCTACGTAGGTGATGTTAGGTTAGGTGCGAGTAAAAAAAAAAAAAAAATTTTAATTTAAAAACACAATTACCGTACGGACCACATCTCATCAACAATAAAATAAGAAATAGAATAACAATCGGCAGCGTCTTCATCATCACCACCACTACCATAATTGTGACAAACGATCAGAAGATATAAAGAGAACCATAAAACGCAAACCAAAAACTTCACACCACAATAGTCATCATCTGCCCTACTGGCCAGAATGTATTAGGGAAATAGCCGTGGGAATGAATTAATGTTTATATCTGTTATTCTTTATCGGAGGAAGTCTAAACCGTTGGCCAGAGGGAAGGATCTGAAACTCTCTGTGAAGGGGGTGGGCATTACCTGATAAAATAGCCTTAGCCTTCCGCATAACTTGTTTATGGTACAAGTCAGTGAGGTTATTCTGCTGGACACCTATAATTTTTCTGCTGACCTTTACAATTTTTGAGAGTGATGTTTTAGATTTGACGCTGAGATTTCCATACCAACAGATAGCAGAAAATGTTAAAACCGACTCAATATATGATTTATATTTAGGGGGATTTAAAATCCCTGTGACTAATGAGAGGGTGTCTGACTTTAGTCTTTTCAAAGTCATTTAAAGTGTTCTGTATGGCCAGTGTGAGAGGGTGTCAGACTATAGTCTTATAGAAGTCTTTCTAGAATCTAGAAACATTTCTAGAATAAAAGTCCTCTAGCGTAGGGGTTCCCACCTAGAGAGGACTAATCTATTTAGAGACCCATCAAACACCAAGTACCGGTAGCATAATTTCTAAAACCTATCAAGTGTAGCTAATGCTATACTTGTGTGTGTGCAGGGTCGGACTGGGACTGAAGAACGGCCCGGGACTTTGAAGCCGACCGGCCCGAGAACCATCTGGAGTAGACCTTGTTGGCAAATACAAATAGCCTACATACCATCCACTATAATTAACTATGATGCAGTAGTTTATTTAAACAGGATTTCATCCAATCAGGAATAAGTAGGCTATTTTGCCAAAAATTACTCACGACCAATGAGTGTAACAACACAATAGTACAGTGCGGAAGCCTCTCATTGATATTCTTCATTCATTAAATGAACACTTGCAATTTTCGCGACCCACTCACTCCCACTCAGTGACCCATCTGTGCGTCCGGACCCACAGTTTGAAAACCGCTGCTCTAGTGTAAGGTCAGCATTAGTCGCTTATCCCCATGCTTTGCTGTCTTGTCTCATATGGCCACGTGCACATCTTGTGTAGACACAGCTATTGTGTAGTCTGCTTACTACTGTATATGTGTGCATGAAACACACACACACACACACACACACTAGAGAATGAGAGAGAGAGGTAACACTGGTGGAGATAATGAGATAAAGCAGGGGTGACTGACTATCTCAGTGGTGGAGTGTATTTACTCACAGTAAATATTGACTACACTATCCTTGCGCTTAACACGCACACCACACCAGCCCTATGGCCACAAAGGCTCTATTTAGACTACTAAAAACATTGGATTGTTCACCCAAGGTGAAATTAAATACCATCCCCAATTTGCTGCTGTTGATGTTGACATTAAGGACATTAATTATTAATACCTCACTTCAAATAAAATTTGGTTCTGATTGCAATATTTTACAAGAGACACATTATATATAAACGTACATCATAATTTGTTGTTGAAATGCATGAATTTGTTAATCGTCTTGACAAATTTATGTTGTTTGAATCCCTGTAAAACCTGACAAATCAAAATTATATATATATAGTGTTTACTGGGACCACCTATCACTTACCATAAAACATTTACAAATTTGAAATACAGTACATATTCTCTTTGTTTACAATTTCTTTTATTTTAGATACAACAAATATTGTTCATTATATTTGGAATAGTTTTATACAGAAACAAATTTCTGCCAATGTGATGGAAAAATCATGGATATTTCTCAAAATAATGAGTTAGTAACAAAATGACGACACTTTCTCAATGTATTGACTTCATATAGAGGAAACATTGGTCTATGTAAATTATAACATTGGCTACCTTACAGTAAGATAAGGTATAACTCTTACTTATCTTACTGTATCTAATCATGTGGAGAGTGAACAGTTCAAGGCATAGAAAATATATTTTCAGCAAATCTGTTTATTACACAAATTCTTATTAAACTGTGTATTAGACAAATGTATAGGCTAATGACAGCTATTTTCACATATTTTTTAATAGAAAATATTCATGTATGAATATTTCCCAGAAATATTATATCTATAGTCCACTAAAATAACTAATTTGAGAAAAAAAACATTAGTCTTAGATGGGTTTAATAATAAAAATGTCTGAGAAACAGGCAGTGCATTTTCACCATAGCCTTATAGCCCATATTCTGTCAATATCTTCGGGGTTCCATTCTCTGACTGAGATTGAGGTGGCTGGGGAGCGGGTCTGGGGTCCCTGTATTTTTGTTTTGTTTTGGGGATGGTGGGAATGGGACTCCCGATGTTTGTTTGTGATTGGAGGGTTGGGATGAAGAGTGGTGCTATTACTTTTTTATTTTTTTTATATATTGTAATGTTTTTACTAATTTTGTATAGTTTTTAATGACGTTGTAGTGTGAAGCAATTTGTGTTACATTAATTTGTATGAAAAGTGCTATATAAATAAAGATTGAATGATATAGTGTAATTGGTAGGGCATGGTCACATTATAGCCAGTCGTCCACAGATGTTCTAACAATGTCCAAGTAAAATGTAACTCCATGATAACAAATACTGCTTGTCACTGTTGGACTGTGCAATAATACATGCAAGTGCATTAAAGAGGGCACTGTACTTTTAAATAGGATTCACTCATAAAAAACAGATAATCTGTTAAAGATGACCCTCTTCCTTGTTATTGTATGTAATGTAATGCAGCTGTAGCATTCTTACAGAATGAAATAAAATCTTGTCGCTTGGTAAACGCATACATATTTTGCATGCTTTGTCTGTACAGTATATTATTTGTTTTGCATATCAGTCTAGGAACTTTAGAATATTAATAACAATAATAACAGGCAGCCATCCAGTTAGATGGGGCGATCAGCTGGTGTCAACAGCAATTATGTGCCTGTCTTTAGAAAATCATCCCTACAGGGTATTTGTGTCTTATTCACATCACCTGTGAATGATTTGATTGACACATATTAGCAAGCTGACAAACACACTGAAAACTGCATCACCTTGCATTTGACACAGGCTGCTTCTTACACAAAATAAAGGTAATTCATTGTGTACCAGGGATCATTTATATTTAAATCAGCCTAAAGTTATCTTTAAGACACTTACATCCACATTAGTCGTAATAAAAACGAAAAAAAGAAGGCTATCAACATCTTGCAGGCATTTTATATTTAATTCTTGATATTTTCAGAGGTTATCATGGGGTAACATGGCTTCTACAATCTGCCACCATTCTACGGTCAGCCTGAAAAGCACGCTTTTCAATTTGCATTTTTAGACATATATTGCCAGGAGTTGGAGGATAGGATGATTTTTTCATCACATAAAACATGGCAGATAACAGAGAAACCAGCTCCTCTCAGCTACTGTAAGTCATAGTCTTTCTTAATGTCAATCTACCCTAAAGACAATTTTACAATGTTTCACTGTTAACATTAATTAATGCTGTTCTTTTGTACATTTTAAGTTATTTTTAATTTGTTAAATGACACACTGTTCCGTTTTGAGGTTGGTGTTCAACAAAAATAAAATGTTCGATACACATCTAATACAGTAGTGTTTGTTTTTACAATGTTGATTTCATACCAAACATAATGTAAATGAATACAATAACAGTGGTATTCCAGATATTTTAAGGTTTCATATAACTACATGAATTAATTTGAGTGATATGTGCACTGAATGTGGCTGAATTATAAAAGCCAGAAGTGGTACTAAATGACGGGTCGCTTGGGTGCTCAAAGAGTCAGCTCTTATTGCTGAGCAAAGCCAAATGATTTGGTGCACTAAAAAGAGAATTTCTATCACTACTGATTATCTAATCCCCACTATGAGAAAACTCAACAACACAAAATAACAACTCTAAAGAACAGATTAAATAACACAGCCACATTCCATTCATTTTCTTTCAGTGAGGTGGTTGTAAATCTATGTTTTGGACAAATATTCATAGTACAAAAAAAAATGAAGAAGAAGAATCAACCCAAGCTCTCTAAACTAAGTTGATGTACACAATTAGAAAATTTACAAATTGTACTCATAGTTTGAATCGTGTGTGCAGTGCTGTGTCCCTGTGTGTAACAGGCAGTGTTACGACGTGACACATCGTCCATCGCCGACGGCTGACAGGCATCACAATGTTTTGTAGGTATCGTGATAACAAATTTATTAAAAGAAAAGTGATGAAAAAGTGTCAAAGCAGCGTTCAGACGAAGTTATAAACATCTAGTGAAACTCTGCGTAATACGCTGTTTCCGAGGCTCGCCGAATTGCTGTGATAAGGATCACCTTACTTCTCTTCTTCCATCTCTCTCTCAAACACACACACACACACATGCGCAGATGCAAAATACACTCATGCCTTGGCTGTATCACGCCATCTCGATGTCTACATACATCTGGCAATGCAATCAATGCATTATGCTAACGTAATGCTAACAAAGCAAAAGAAACAACTTTATAGTTTACTGCTCCTGCTCACTTACTTTGCTGTAGCCTAAGGTGCCTACCGTGATATGGACGACAATCGCTGTCTATCCATCTTTTGCGTGCATTATATGAGCAAATCATTTCTGCAAACCATTCAGAAGAGTCCGATTTCATTAGGTAGGCTATAAACTTGAAGTAGACGAAGACGAAGTGGAACCATTTTTACCGACTACATTTGCCAACGCGGATGCTGTTATTACAGACCAATATGACTAGACCAGACCAGGCCTACGCATAGGGGTAAAAGTAAGTAAGGAAAAAGTAAGGAAACACGGTGAGTAGGGGTGAATGGGCATGCAATATAAGTAGCCTACTTCCTTACCTACTTTTGGTAATTTATTAACTATTACTTCAATTTCATAGATATTCAGTAGTCATTTATAATTAGAGCTACTTTTTATTAAGTTTGAAGTTTAATAAATTAGGCTAAGGAAAAATGTATATTGCGTGATAAAGCTACTTCCTTCCATTTACTGGTGCAATCATTCAATACAAACACTTTATTAGTTCCATATTTAAAAGGTAAAATAAATGCGGTGTGGAAAAGTGGATGAGCCAAAGCAATATATAATCCCTCGTGATGTTTTTGAGCAGTTCCTCTTTCCAGGGCCTTCTCACCCCAACTCATTACAATTCTATTTATTAATACTTCAGCTTTGAGCAAAAGTTTTGATTAATGGCATTCGTTACACAGATTTCTTTGGTTTCATTAAAGACAGGAAGAAAGTCCAGCCATATATTTTGACCATTATTATAACATAAATATTGTGTGTGTGTGTATCTATATATATATATATATATATATATATATATATATACACATAACACACACATATATACACTGAACAAAGTTATAAATGCAACACTTTAGTTTTTACCCCCATTCATCATGAGCTGAACTCAAAGATCTAATACCTTCTCTATGTACACAAAAGGCCTATTTCTCTCAAATAATGTTCACAAATCTTCTAAATCTGTGTTAGTGAGCACTTTGCAACTTTATGCGAAGGAGATGTGTTGCACTGCTTGAGGCAAATGGTGGTCACACCAGATACTGACTGGTTTTCGGACCCCCAATACAGTGAAACTGCACATTTTCGAGTGGCCTTTTACTGTGGCCATCCTAAGGCACACCTGTGCAATACTCATGCTGTCTGAACTGCATCTTGATGTTCCACACCTGTGATGTGGATGGATTATCTTGGCGAAGGAGAATTGCTCACTAACACAGATTGGGGAAAAAACAAAAGTGTTGCATTTATAATTTTGTTTAGTGTAGTTAGTGTAAACGGTATATTTGTTTTACAATTTATTTATTTATACATGTATAATAAAGTGATTTTGATGAAAAACATCACGATTTAAATCTTATATTTGCTTCTTTTTGCCAATGAACGAGTGCAGCCATCTTGGAATTTTGAAGACGATCAAAAACCTAAAATTTTGTCAAATACATCAGATTTTCGATAGGTTAAACAGCAATGTATTAAAACAGCAATGTATTTCTATCCCTCCCGCGACAACAAATATACATTTTCCATATCGGCCATTAGAAAGGAAAATCGGACTGCCAACGATCTCGTAAGAGTGGAAATCGGCCAATTCCGATCTGCTTCCGATCTATCGTGCACCCCAAATTGGTTTGGTGGACTATTCGAAAGTATTCCACAATCACTCATAGGATACATGTTTCATCCTTGACTGATGTAAGGATCAAACATTTTTAACTTGCTGTTCTGTTGTGCTACTTTAAGATGAAAATGTTTGGAGTACCCATTAAAAATCAATACATCAGACTATATTGCACATAAAGTCTCACACAAGCAGAAATTGCATTGTTATACACAATCAGGTGTTAACCAATTATTTTCACAAGTCATTTTTGAGTACTCCATTATTATCTTGTGGTTTCAAAATAACAATTGTCTCCTGAGAATTTATTTTTGTTATTTCATGATTTCGAGATAACAGCATAAAACAGGAGCAACCATGACCTTGAACAAGCAGCAACAATGACATTTAGAATATTATATATTTTAAATAATTTAGTAGATGCATAATAAGGGAGAAATACACCGCATTGAGCAGCATGTGGGATTATTGACAATTTTACAGCTAATGCAAAAGATAAAAGAGTGCCGAAAATAGTGATCATTACCCTATAACTTTGTCTAATACACAAACATAAACTTGGTTGTGTAATAAATAGATTTGCTTAAAATAAATGTTTTTACTCTCCACATGAGTTCCTGGTTTTTCTGCCTCGCTACCATTAACACTTCATTCATTGTCAGTAGACTACCCAATCAATCTTCCAAAAAATTAAACAAACGGTAGCCTAAGAGAAACGCTGAAATAGCATAGGCTTAATATTGTGTCGCACCAACGGACCCTTTCTCTGTCTGCACGGCTTACAATTTATTATGGCTACTATTATATTAGATGAATTATTACGGCTATATTATAGGGCTGGCCCCAAATATGCGATTATTTGGGTATTCGTTCGTTGTGTATGTATTCGATTTAAATATTGGGATTCGAGTATTAGTTTTCACATTATGAATGTATGTTTTCCCATTAATCCCTACTGTCCATATAAACCCACATGTTGAAATGTAATTGCCTGCCCTACACTGTGTCATCAACACAATTGATTGCAATTGGCTCTGTTTGTAAGAAGAGAGCCAGGCTATTCATTCAACACACACTCCTATTGGCTAATACAGGAATATGCTATTTGACAGCTCTGACTGGCTCAATTGACATGTCAATCAAAGTGGCCATTTTCAGCGCATGGCTGTGTTTACATGTGTGCTCACTAAAGCTAGAAATTGAAGATTACTTCTGTTATACTTCTTAATTATAGTTGAGTGTTTTAATGGTGTTTTTAAAAAAAAAAGTATTCGAATACTCATTCGGAAATACCAGCAAGTATTCGAAACCTGTAAAATGGTATTCGTCACAGCCCTACTATATTATTATGGCTACAACTACAACGTTCATACATTTTTTTTTCTCCGCACTGAATGAATAAAATGATGATGACGTTATTCATCATCATCACAGAGGCGGGCCGGCTCACTTTGGCCCCAATCCAGAACAGGCCAATCTTGTGACGACTTGGTGCGGTTAAGATGATAATGAAAACGCAAAACAGCGCAGCATGACTTGACGTAACCAAATGTGCCAGTGAAAAAGCCCTAAAAGAGTTTTTCATGTGACTGCACGGCTTGTGGCACAGCTTGGATAACTAAAGAAAGTTTGTTGACAGTGCAGTGTAGGGTTGACTGTGACTTGGAATGCCTTTCAGGTCATTTGTCATCAATCCAAAGGCTTAGGAAATGCACATAAAGCCCAATCTCTCCACAATAAAAAATAGAGTTTTCCATTTCACTGTAGCTGACATGGCCTCTCTGCTGAAAATGCTGCGATCAATACGATCAAACAGTGACTTCTTGAACTCTCCCTATTAACTGCTTTCCGGCAGTGCTGGTTAGCAGAAAAAGCAAGGAAAAAATACATAAATAATACAAAATGTCTGTTAACATGGAATTCATTTCTGGTTTCTGAATAAAATCGGAGCATTTTTTTTCATGGTCTCCCCACTCTGAGTTGCTGGCAGCTAGAAACAGAGGGACTAGACAAACTGTATTTAGTCTTGTTCTTTAGTAAGATTAATTATTAATGGAGCATCTGTGGTCCGACAGTCTGAGTGAATAATAGAAATGGAGAACTTGTGACAAGCAAGGAGACTGGGTAATGATAAACTTACTTGTGTCAGAAAATGCCTGTACATTATGTTAATTGCAATTCTATTACATAATTATTACTATGTGAAAGAGACGTAATATACACCAAAAGCCTGTATATCATACAGACATTTACAATAACATACAGTACACTCCTTGATTTGTGTCTGGAATTACCCTTGATTGCAACCAGTTGTATAAATAGGTTGATTTTGTTTGCAACTATGACAGTGAATGCCTAGTGTGGTCACACTCACATGGAGTTTAGTCCCCACGGTGCAGCTATAAAAGCCTATGGGAAGGCTAGTCTTGGGAAAATGGCTGAAAGCATTTGCTCCAGTGAGGCAGGCTCCAGTCAGGCAAGCTGTGGGACTCTGGTAGGGCTGGCCCATTCATTTTACAGGCTCTGAATTCTCATTGGTATTTCCAAACTTCGAGCTCAAATCAAATATCAATATCCCTCTGCAGCGCAGTGGTTGCGGTAGACTATATTGTTTTCCGTCATTTTGATGGGCAGGGTTGTAAATATTCCATCGTAGTCTATTCATGATTTTTTTAAACGATAATATGAACTAGGCCTAATTATTAACTGTCTCTTTGTTTCGCGTCTGTCTTTATTTTACACTTTATCAAGACAGCACATATAAAGCAGGACAGAATCAGATTGATTTAAAATAAACTAATTTGTAGCTTGGTCTTCTCAGTGATATTGTAGGGGCAGTAGGGCTCATCAGCCAGCCTTTACCGCGACAGTTGTCATGTTGTTGTCTTGGTTTTGATAACACACTTTGCTGGTCACGCATGTTTGGCGTTTGATAAAATATTTACCACGCAATTATCTCTCTCCGCCTCCCTTGTCGTCTCCTATATCAATATTATGCCACTACACTTGCTTTTCTTTTAAGAAAACGATGACGCTCAAATGGAAAATTAAAATATTGCTTACTGTAATCTACACAGGGTAAACCTGAAATATGTGACATACTCGTGATCACAAGGTTTTGGGGCAGATTTTAGGAAGATGCCTCAATCAGGCTTTGTATTGAACGTTATGTTATATTCCCTACCTTAGTATTAGGCCCCTTGATTGTGTGTTTCTCGAATATCCAGTTCTCAAAACAAACTTTATTGTGTTGCACAATAGTTATCGTTCCAGTTTCTGTATCGGCACAACCGGCAATATTTACACTGATCTGTGCAGTACGTGCACTAGGGATGGCACCGATACGATACTGAGATCGAACCGATACTGACTTAAATAGCTGGATCGGTATCGGTGACAGTTGTAACCGATCCAATTAAATTAAATTACACGTGTAGGTCTACTGTCAAGCATCAGCCATGTCTGACCTACCCAGGCCACACTATCAGCAGTGGGTTTCTAAAATTCCTCTAAGTCTATTTACTTTGCAATTTAATTGGCCAATACCCAAAGTGTCGGTATCTGTATCGGTATCGGGACTGAAAAAACTGAATTGTGCCACCCAAACAATGTAACCATGTTGTCTACACCAACCGTAGTAGGCTACGTCAATATCGGATTCGATTGGAATGCCCAGCTTTAACAACGAGCGAGCTTATTTAAAACACTCGCTGTAGTGATGATCGCATAGTTTGATTCAACATGCAATTAAAGACTATGAAATTGGTGTCCTGCTTCAGGACTGGTAGATTTCCCTCAGCGTTTATCTAAGTTTTGAATAATGTTTTCAACATGCAAAGAGAATGTTATAACGAATCTTACCATACCGTGGTAAATTTGACAATGTGTATTAGCTCACAATGTGTATTAGCTCACAATTAGCTTGCAATAGCTGACTATACCTTTAATAAATACTACACAGACTGCTGTTACATTTCACATAAGCCTGCAGACATAATTGTCCTTACATTATGTCATACCTGTACTCTAGTTCACATATTAGCCTAGCTCTCAAAATAGCTGCTGCATGCTGCAAACTTTCAAATGACATCAATTAAAACAATAGGAGCTATATACAGCCTGCATTAGGTAATGACAGTCCATGTCGAAAGAGAAGCCTGTCTCTCTGCTTACGGACCAAGCCAGTTAAAACTAGATGTAGGCCGATAGTGGATTTTTAAAGGCTGATATAATAACGATAGTTTTGGATCTTATGTTTTGTCGGGCAAGGCGATGCTCTTAATTGTGACCTCTGACTTTTCAAGAAGCAGACAGAGCTTTGATATTGGTCGTACCAAGACACCAGTCTTAGTCTTGAGTGTGACAACTCTTGTTAGTCATTTATGATCAGGTTGGATGTCGAGTATTCCAAGAGGCCAGGATCCACGAGGAGCTGTGCTGTCGACCGCCATTACGACATCTCCGCTCTGTAATCCTCTTTTCATATAATGCCATTTCTGTCGTTCTTGTAACAAAGGCAAGTAAGTTCAAGTAAGTTCCAAAACAAGTCAGCTAGGTACTGAACTTGCTTCCATTTCCGTTTAACATACACTGACCTATGGAATGATCCAGGGGGACTAGTAGGATGAGTGAATAAGAGAATGTGATTTGTGGTCAGTGCTTCAAGGTCTTGTTCATCCTCTGCTACAGTGGTTAAAGGGCGACTGTTTAAGATTGCTTTCACTTCACATAGGAGAGTTGCAAGACCGTCGTCATCAAGTTATTCTTGTATTCAAAACACAGCACTTGTCTTACCCTACGGATAAGTCGCTCCCACACACCACCGTGATGTGAAGCGGCTGGAGGGTTAAAACTCCATTGAAAACCATTTTGAAGCATTGCCATTTGGCCAATGACAGGCCTGTAAAGCCATTAGTATTTTTAAAACAAGTGATTATTGTTCTAAGTATTTGTACAACAATGAATACAAACTTTTTTATAAATGATTATGTATGATATACATATACGGGAAAGGGAAGTTTGGGGTCCCTTACTGAAGCTGCTGCCCCCGCGACCCGACTCCGGATAAGCGGGAGAAGATGGATGGATGGGATGGATGGTATACTGTAAAATAAAAAGTAAATTGTGTAATTCTCACATTATCTGTCATGCGTGAGTTAATGTATATATATATATTGCTATTATATTACATAAAATACTCACCAGATGGGTGTACCGGTAAGGTTGGTGCGTCACTTGCCAGTGTTTACTTTAATTTATCGGGAAGGAAATCTTACAGATGGATTCAAAATTACCACTGAAGGGTAAGGGAAACAATATGGCTTGCTTTTGAAAACAATAAGCAATTCAGATGTAACATTTGACACGTATGTTAATTTACCGTAGCAATTTGCCACCTTATATGAGCTGGCTACCAGTGGCTATATGATAACTTGATCTCTTGTATCTTGTTATGATACTGCCTAGCAGATTACGGTTGCATTTCACTCCAACTACATTTAAACATTTCAACTTCGCTAAAAATATAGGGGCAGGATTTACCAACATCCCAAAAAAGAGTGGTAAATTGCATGAGCATTGTATAATATTGCACGTGTAATTTTAGTACGTATTACGGATGATCAACTAAGAATTATTGCGTAAATGACAACCAGTGTAAATGACACCATGGAGGCGGCAGTATTTAACACTAGAAATGCCGAACACCGGTCTGTGGGCCGGTATGAAAAAATATACTATGATGCATGCTATCAAATTTCAGGACCCTCCTTTCATAACTTTTTCTAGATATCTTAGTTATATCACGCAGTGTCTTCAAATTCTCAGAATCTTACCAGGACAACTAGTTCAGAGCTATTTTGCTTCTATTTCTGTGAAGTCTGTATGGGGCTCCAGTAGGGGACTCCATAGTTATACTAGCAGACTTCAACGTGCACGTGGGCAATGATGGAGATACCTGGAGAGGAGTGATTGGGAGGAACGGCCTCCCTGATCCATACCTGAGTGGGCGTTTGTTGTTAGAATTCTGTGCTACTCATGGACTGTCTATAACAAACACCCTGTTCGAATATAAGGATGCTCATAAGTGCAGAGTCCAGAGCACCCCAGGCCAAATGTCGATGATTGATTTTGTGATTGTATCATTGGATCTGAGGCCGCATGTTTTGGACACTCGGGTGAAGAGAGGGGCAGAGCTGTCAACTGATCAATTGATGATTGGGTCAAGGGGTGGGGGAAGACTCTGGACAGACCTGGTAGCCCAAACGGGTAGTGCGGGTGAACTGGGAACAACTGGAGGGGGCCCCTGCCCCTGAGATCTTCCACTCACACCTCCGGCGGAGCTTCTCTTGCATTCCTGTGGAGGTTAGGGACATTGAACCTGAGTGGGAAATGTTCAAAGCTTCCATTGCTGAAGCTGCGGCAAAGAGCTGTGGTCTCAAGGTCTTTGGGGCCTCAAGGGGCGGTAACCCTCGAACATAGTGGTGGACACCGGTGGTCAGGGAAACTGTCCGACTGAAGAAAAGCCTTTCAGGGTATGATATACCAGAGAACTTCGGAGGAGGTTGCAAGGTACCAATGGACACACAAGGCTGCAACCTCTGCTGTGAAAGAGACAAAACTGCAGATGTGGCGAAGTATGGAGAAGAAATGGAGAAGGACTGATGGTTTTTCTGGAAAACCATCCGCCACCTACGAAACGGGGAACTATCCAAACCGTGTACAGTAAGGATGGGACGCTGTTGACCTCAACTGAGGAGGTAATTGGACGGTGGAAAGAACACTGAGGAACTCCTGGATCCAACTAAAACGTCCTCTATGGTAGAGGGAGAGCTGGAGGCTGATGGGGGATTATCGTCAATTACTGTGGTGGAAGTCACTGAGGTAGTCAAACAACTACGCAAGTGGCAAAGCCTCAGGGATTGATGAGATCCGTCCAGAAATGCTGAAGGCTCTGGGTGTGGAGGGGATGACTTGGATGACACGCCTCTTTAATATTCTGTGGAAGTCTGGGACAGTGCCCAAGGAGTGGCAGACCGGGGTGGTGGTTCACCTGTTCAAAAAAGGGGACCAGATAGTGTGTGCCAATTACAGGGGTATACCAATTCTCAGCTTACCTGGTAAAGTCTACTCTAAGGTTCTGGAAAGGAGGGTTCGGCCAATAGTCAAACCTCAGACTGAATAAGAATAATGTGGTTTCCGTCCTAGTCGTGGAATAACGGACCAGGGGTCTCATTTATAAATGTGTGAGTAGAGTTCTCACTAGAATGTTGCATACGAACGAAACACAAAGTGCGTGCGCACTGTTTTATAAATCTCAATATTTTTGTGTGCACGCACTCTGTATTTCGTTCGTAAATCCCACGGCAGTTTTCCTTTGTAAATCACTACCTACTTTAAATCTAGCGTACGTGATCGGGCGTCTTGTCCCACTTTGTCCCACTCAATTAACGCCCACAATTGCCTATAAATGGTCACTGAAACTCAACACTGAAAACAACAATGTTTCTGTAACGCTGCTTTAAACCACAAGGATAATAAGACCAGTATCATGGCCCTATGAAAGTGGAGAAACAATTATAATGTCATTTTAATAGCTTTTAAACATTTTAAATAACAAATAAACACAGAAAATAACAAGTTTCACAGACTTGTGTTCCCTCCTCAGTCCCAAAAAACACCCCCATTAATTCTGAGGCCCACCTTGACCCATCACTGGTACAAAACTAAATGCCGCCACTGCCCTCTTTCTCCTTCAGCACACATCCCTTCAATCACTGCATTCCAGAGAGACGTCTTAGCTTGGGGAGGGGGTGGGGAAAGGGTGCTTGGCATTTTGGAGGTGCTAGGAAGATAGAGGGATTGATGAATGTGGTGCCATGGAGACAGCCAGGGTTGAATTTACTTGTTTCCTTACACACAGCCTGAACTAGTGTTATAACGTTATGGCGTTTAAAGTTTGATACACATACCAGCTTAATATATAGTAGTGCTGGGCGGTATACAAGTTTGAAATTCCTGTACAGTGTGAATTTTCCACATACCACCATACTGTAGCACAGCTGAAACAACAGCTGTAATGCATATTGTTTTGATGCACCCTAATTTAAATAGGACAGAATCGTTCTCATGGTGAAATGAGATCGCATAGAAGTGTAAATCAAGATCTCAATTTATTTCAATTAATGGTGCCGCTCTAGCTCAAGAACTCAGCTCTACTTCTACTGACACTCACACATTACAGTGGAAGTTTGGCCTTGCGGTTAGTGTGAATGTCTCCAGTCTAAGAAGTCTATGGTTCCAATCCAGCCACTCACATGTTGTCTGTGCAACATTCTCCATGCACTATGCTAGTAATAGCATAACATTTATCTTCAGAGCTCGGAAGTACTCAGTGTTTAAATTGGGATTTTCTGTGTGGGGGAGCCCTATTTTTGGTGAATTGGGCGTCTCATTTGATGGCCAATGTCCAGTCAGTGATTAAGCAATATTAAAATATAAAATTATTGAATTTTCATTGTCTGATGCAAAGAAACATGTAATGTCCGAAACCCCTTTCAATGGACACAGGTACTGAATGAAGATTGTAAATTGTTGACACAGCCAATACGGACATATCCTTCAATTGGAACAGTGCACTGACAGAAGTGATTCTAGAGCAACGCTGGTCCTACCATCATCTTGTGCATCTACTGCTGAAACACAACAATCTATAATTGTCACGCCCACGTCCCGGGGCGGGGCGGTACCGGCCTCTCTTGCACGCTCCCGCTCCCCGGAGTACTAATCACTG